>QWTY01057828.1:0-19601 GCA_008033365.1 Pseudorectes ferrugineus
CAGTCATGCAAAAGCACCACAAACCCACCCCACAGAGGTTCTGTGGAATGAGAAATAGTTGGAGTCTAGGAATAGCTAAGAGGAAAAAAAACACAAGCAAGTAGATTTTAATTTAACTGGAAAAAAACATAATGAAAAATAAGCAGGTGAAAAAGATCAGAGTGTGGCTGAGATTGTTGCTGGCTCCAGGTCTTCTTTTGGCAAGACTTAGGACCCTGGTCTGTCTCAGACTAAGATACAGTGAAAATTCTCCCCTCTCACATCTGTCACAGCATTGCTACATTCTTTGATCCTTCACAAGAATCCTGACTTTTGAGACCGTATTTTGCTGCCTTACTTTCATCCCATCACTTCAAATTATGGCCAGCTTTTATATAAAATTTTAGGAAAGAGAAGAAAGGAAATAATGAATTATTAAAGAAGAGTGAAAAGATGAAAGAGGAAAAGAGAAATTGAACTTCAGAGGGAAGAGGAGGGAGGGCAGGACTTAAGGAAAAATGGTAACTTAAGTCCAAAGAAAAGGATGTAAATTCAATTCTCTGATGACTTTCCACTTCACCCTTCACAAAGGTGTGTTTCTTTCTTCAGCAAACTGCCCTTTAAAAGGGCTCCAGGAAGATTTTGTTTAATAGATAAACTTTGATACTACTTACTGAAGAAATAGTACCTGTGGGTTATTCTGTTACCGTTTTATCTGTAGGTTATGTTATTTTGCATTAAGCAAATACAAGAGAGAGGTGGTGTTTTATTCCCCATCTGAATTTACACAAGGTAGAGATTTTTATCCTGAGGAGTGTCATGTTCAGACTTCAGGGAGGTAAAAGACTATCTAGTTGCCTCTCAGTATTTTTTTAATCTTTTTCAACAAAAAACCCTCTCCTGATCAGTACTAATTCATGAAAGTCTCCAAAGTAAGATCACAGATTTGATGTTTATGCAGATTAAAGTGCAAACAGCAGAACAGAGTGAAAGAGAAACTTTTGCCAAAAAGGCAAGAGCTCTCCCAAGGACAGCTGTACATCTTTTAGAAGTTTTCACACCCGTGACTAAAGCAAGGTGGCAGGCTGGGAATGCTCGTGGTGCTGCTGCATTTTTACACAAAATGCCTCCCTATGAACCGCACAATTACGCTCTGCCTGAGGTGTTGATTTGGGTAGGAGTGAGACGTCCAAAAGTTTAATAATGTCTCATTGAAATTATGAGAATAAAAATCTTTGCCTGTGTGTGTGTGTATCTCAGAGTGACGTGGGAAATTATGGTTGAATCCCTTGTATTCCCAACTGTTCCCACCTATGCCTAGTTAGAAAAATCTGGGTGAAATGTGTGTGTGGCTAAGATGATGTTATTACCATCTTCAATGTGAATGCAGAACTAATTCAGCAAACAGTCCGCATGAAGGAATCCTGTAGCTTCAAAATGCTTTCTGTCTGCTGAAAGGTCAAACTAGACCTAAGTCTAGAGCATTGCATTATACTAAAAAAAAAAATACTTAAACTCATTAAAAATTCAAGTGATATACTTAAATTGTTTAAAAAAAAGAATCCATGCCTGCTGACTATGGAAGGCACACATGTAACTAGATTAAAGAGGTTGAAACTAGTTAAAAAGATATGACTTTGTGTTTATATGAGGGTTTAGATAAAATATTTATAACTTATGAACTACTTTTGACTTCATAATGTTTTTCTATTGCCCTTCATGCTCTTTTCCGAGACTTCATTATTCCTTTTCCATCTTGGCAGTTTGGACCCATTAAATAGCATGACAAAGTTGTTTCTTGAATGACAAAAATTGATATAAAGAATTCCTTAATAATTTATTTTGTATCAGCTTTTACTAAGAATATATGGTAACAGGAAGTCGTGTTGGAAAGGGACTGCTCAGATGTCCCTGGTTTGCAATCTCTGAAGCAGTAATGCCCTCCTGTGGACTCTAGGCAGTATGATTTCTTCTGAATAACTAGAAAGGTGTATGCATGAAAACGATTTGGCTTTCCTTCTTCCCAACACACTAATTAAAATGTCCCATGAAGACATTTAACTCAGGGCATTATTTGGCCAATGCTTCTGGTTTGAGAAACACGTTTCCTTTAGGTAATGATACAGGTGGAGCTTTTATCTGAAAAAGCATCTAAATTAAAAACTTCAGCTGCTTATACAATTCTTTTTTATTCAATAGGTTGCTATTAGAATTGAAAATATGTCATGCTGCAAGTGCCTTGTCAGAAAGCGAGAAGCATGTATTTCTTTTGTGTGCTGCTTTCCTAAGAATTTTTAAATCTATAGGATGGTATTATGCATTTACTAGTTTACAGCAAAAAGCAGTTAAAAAATTCTGCGGGGAAGCTGCTGTAGCTGCTGGAGAGTTTCTGGTTTACATCTCAGACACAGTGAGACTCGTCTTTGGTTCTGCTCTCACACTGTGGCAGCACCCGTGTCTCTCGCTGGCTCACGTAGCTCGAGGGAAAAGGCACATTTCAGGAGCACGGGAAGGCACCTACTTGCTAGGAGTGTGTATAACAAGTGACTTGCTGCACAGATCAGGTGACTGGATGCCTCAGCAGGCATGAATCTGACAGGAATTGGAGAGGTCCGGTTGGAGTGTCCCTGGCAGCTCGGATGACCCGGGAGGAACGAAGGTCTGTGGCATGTGCAGGAGGAGCTGATGTTTAGCTGTCTAGGAAACCTGCATCCCCAGAGCCTGGTGGGATGTGCCAGGGCACATGGATGTGTGCAGCGCTCTCAGCCCTGCCAGGGCAGGGACTGAACTCTGAGCGGGCTTTTGAGTGAAGGTGTGAACGACACGAGGTCACTTCGGCAGCTGGGAAAGGCGCGTGCACAGAAGGACAGAAGGACAGCACGCCAAGTGCAGTTTGGCCTTTGTGTGTTTTCAGAGTAGACATTTTCACCTGCAAGACATGGGTGTGTGTGTCTTAAAGGCATTTTCCTTTCATTAATCACCAGTCAAAAGTGTAAATGAAGAGGAAGCATTTGGGCTACACTTGAATTAAGTCAGTGGCTGATTTTTCCTACTGATTTACTCACATCTTAAAGACCCTCATCTCCTCCTCCTCCTGATGCAAGCAGTGACTTTTTTCTTTGATCTGTTCCTTGGCCTACTTGTCTGTCTTGTTTTCAGGGAGAGAAAGTGAGCTGTAAACAAGCTTTCTTTTCTTTGTTATCTGTTGAGGCCATAATTAGCTCCTCTTAATTTTTCATCCTTTTTGCTCTAAATTACTATGGGTCTATAAAACTCTCATGGATTATTTTCTACGTGACACATATTAATTTATCTTGTGAAGGGCCATATAGTTCTTACAATAACTAGTAGGCAAAATATAGTTTTTTATTTCCTGTAATTATGTGGAGCTTACAGACAGCCTCTGGGAAGAAGATTTTTATTTAATAGAGTAGGATATGTTTGTTTATTTTAAAACCACAAATATTTCAGTGGCATTATGGGCATATTCTCTTTCCTTAAACTAGATAAAATGGTGCTGTCAGTTCATGCATTGAGATAAATGGATCTAAACGTGTGACAACTTTCCTTGTGATTGTCAAACACAGGCATTTAATAGGTTACTCTTACTACAGACTTGGATATAACATAAAAAAAATCCAATTTGAGTAAAATCAGATTACTGTATTGCAACTATTAATGCTACTGGTTAGTGACAATCATAGCCTGTGAGACAAAAGCATGTTCAGCCTCTCTGGATTTCCTCTGGGGCTGTGGTTAACCAATCTTCCAGCACAGTGTTCCTCTTGTGTCTGTGTCTCCAAGGGAGCATTTCCAATTGATCCGTGTCAGGGGGATGTTGCAGGTCTGCTTCCCCCCTCCTGCCAGCACCAGCAGGTCATGCAAAAAATGAGGCAGCTGAAAGCTAAGTTCTTTTTCATGATAAAACTATTTACGGCTGTCTCAGTTCTCTTAAGTGGATCGCTGTGTGTTTGCAGAAGCATCAAGGCTGGCACACGGCAAAAGGCAGGATCGCAGGGCTGGAGTGCTGCACCAGTTCAGGCAGCTGTGGAACTACATCCTGACTGTGCCCAACGCAAAACTGCAGCCATTCTTAGCTCCTGCATAGTTTTTAACATAAACCCCAGTGGCTATAAGACCAAAAGAAAAAGTCTTGTTTCTAATGAAGAATTCACTAAGTTGAAAGTAATGCTGCAGTCCTCATGATGGCAATGTTTAATGTACTTTATTATAAAAGTAAGAGGAAAAAAAGGAAAATGATCTCACTATTTGTCATTCCACAGGGCTGGCACACTCTTGAACAGCTCTAATTGTTTCTCTGAGAAAATACCTCCTTTTCAGAGCTAAGGAGAGATTTAAGGGTGAGTAGGCTGTGATAGGGTGGGAAAGAGGACTGGGAAGCAGGGGAGGAAACAGTAGCAGGAATAGTCAGTGAGAAAGAATCACAGAATCGTTTAAGTTGGAAAAGCCCTCCAAGATCATCGAATCCAACCCTTCCTTCAGCACTGCCAAAGCCACCACTGAACCGTGACCCCAAGTAGCACATCCTCACCTCTTTTAAATCCCTCCAGAGATGTGACTCCACCCCTGCCCTAGGCAGCCTGTGCCAGGGCTGGACATTGTTTTCCATGAAGAATTCTTCCCTGATATCCAATCTAAACCTTCCCTGGTACAACTTGAGCCTGTTTCTTCTCATCTTGTCCCTTGTTCCCTGGGAGCAGAGCCCGACCCCCACCTGGCTGCCCCCTCCTGTCAGGGATTTGTGGAGAGCGAGAAGGTCGCCCCTGAGCCTCCTTTTCTCCAGGCTCCTCACCAAACTTGTGCTCCAGACCCTGCCCCAGTTCCGCTGCCCTACTCGGGACACGCTGCAGCCGCTCAGTGTCCTGTGAGCACAGATCGGGCACTTGGGAGCGGGTTACCGAGGGGAAAGGGGACACCAACGAGGGAAGACCCATCGCTGACAGGGAGCAGACAGGAACAGGGCAGACCGGAGGGTTAAACCCCCGAGGAGAGGAGTCAGAAGCGGGCTGGGGAAGGCGAGGGGTGAGGCGTGAACACGGCGGGCGGACGTGGAGCCGGCCGGGGCCGTGCCCAGCGGGTGCCGCCGCTCCGGGCGCCGGGAGCGTCTGTACCCAAAGGGGCGGTGCCAAGAGGCTGACCAGGCTCCGCTTCACGGTGCCAACGAGGAGGACACGAGGCAGCGGCAGAAACAGATGCACAGGAGTTTCACCTGAACATGAGGGAGAACTTCTTCACTGTGCAGTGACGAGCAGTGGGACAGACTGCCCAGAGAGGATGTGGAGTCTCCCTCACTGGGGATACCCCAGAACCGTCTGGAGGCGATCCTGTGCCATGTGCTCTGTGCTGGAGCGGGGAGGTTGGGCCAGAAGCCCGCTGGGGGTCCCGAGCCTGACCCGCTCTGTGGCTCTGGGGGGAGGCCCCGAGCCCCCTCACGCGGGAGCAGCGGCTCCGCCATGGGGGGCGCGCGCGGGGGGCGCCCAACGGTCTCCGTGTTTCAAACGCTCCCGCGCGCCCCGCCCCCCGCGCGCTGCCCCCGCCCGCCGCGGGGCGGGGCCGCCGGGGAGGGAGCGCGCGCCGAGCCGGAGGCGGCGTCCCATTGGCTGCCGGCCGCGGGCTCGGCGCATCGGCGCAGCTTGCCCCGCCCCTCCGCCCGGCGCGCGCGGAACGCGTCCCGCGTCTCTATTCGCTGCCCGCCGCGTCCGTCATTGGCGAACTCCGGGACTTTAGCGGAGGTCGCGCCCTTTGATTGGTTGCTGAACACGTCCATCGCGGCGGAAGCCACGCCCCTTAAAGGCGAGTGGCGGGCGGCGCCGGCGCACCGTTCTCATTGGCTGTGGCGGCGCGGGGGGCGGGCTCGAGGGGCGGGGCTCCCGGCGGCCCCTTTGTGTGGGCACCAGTCGCCGGCCGCGCTCCCGAGAAGCCGCCGCCGCCATTTTGTGCGCGCCTGTGTTCGCCCCCACCCCCGCCCGCCTTTCCGGGGGAGCGGCGGCACCGGGGACGCCCCGACTGTGCTGCCGGTCAGGTGAGGCGGAGCGGAGGCGCCGGGCCGCGCCGAGGGAGCCACCGCCGGCGGCCGCCGCAGCCGTGAGGTCGCGTTGCTCGCAGGAGGAAGAAGCGGCAAGACGGAGCAGGGGGGGAAAAAACCTCCGGAGCTGCCCCCGAACAGGAGGAGGAGTCTCGGCGCCAGGCCCAGGCGCGGCACCGGCGGCAGCATGGAGAACTCGCAGCTGTGCAAGCTGTTCATCGGCGGGCTGAACGTGCAGACCACGGAGGCCGGGCTGCGGGAGCACTTCGCGGCCTACGGCACCCTCACCGACTGCGTGGTCGTGCTCAACCCGCAGACCAAGCGCTCCCGATGCTTCGGCTTCGTCACCTACTCGGCGGTGGAGGAGGCGGACGCCGCCATGGCCGCGTCCCCCCACGCGGTGGACGGGAACGCGGTGGAGCTGAAGCGGGCCGTGTCCCGGGAGGACTCGGCCAAGCCCGGCGCTCACGCGAAGGTGAAGAAGCTCTTCGTGGGCGGCCTCAAAGGGGACGTGGGCGAAGGGGACCTGGTGCAGCACTTCAGCCAGTTCGGCCCCGTGGAGAAGGCCGAGATCATCGCCGACAAACAGAGCGGGAAAAAGCGCGGCTTCGGTTTCGTCTACTTCCAGAACCACGACGCCGCCGATAAAGCGGCCGTGGTCAAGTTCCACCCGATCCAGGGCCACCGTGTGGAGGTCAAGAAGGCCGTGCCCAAGGAGGACATCCAGGCGGGCGGGGGAGGCGGCGGCTCTTCCAGGCCCTCCCGGGGAGGTAGAGGAGGAGGAAGGGGTCGGGGCGGCGGCGGCTCCGGCAACCGGGATCACAACGGGCTTTCCAAAGGAGGCGGCGGCTACAACAGCTACGGCGGCTACGGCGGGGGAGGAGGCGGCGGGTACGGCTCCTATGGCAGCGGTTCCTACGGAGGCGGCGGCGGAGGGGGAGGCGGCGACTACGGCAACGGGTACGGCGGGTTCGGCAGCTACAGCCAGCACCAGTCCTCCTACGGCCCCATGAAGAGCGGCGGAGGAGGTGGAGGAGGGGGCGGCAACTGGGGGGGCCGCAGTAACAGTGGACCGTACAGAGGAGGCTATGGTGGGGGAGGCTACGGGGGCGGCTCTTTCTGAGCTGGAGCGCCCATACCCATTGAGGGGGGGGCGTGGAGAGCCCTCCCTTCGATACGGGGCAGCTTCTAAATGGTTTCTCCCCTCATTCGCCGAAGGGCAGCTCCTTTTAAATGCCTCCCTGCTGTGGGAGCGGCTCCTAAATGCCCCCTGAGGGTCGCCTCTGCTGCCTGTGCCACTTCTTTCTCTCTGAAGATGGACTGGGCCCCACATACACATATTTTGTGTTACAGTCATTGATGGACTCTATTTTTTTATTATTACTTGGACCTTGGTCGTTTTTATACTAGCAGCGAAAAATGTCTTGTTTTAATTTGTTTTTTGAGGGGTGCGGGGTGGGAAGTGTCTTGCTGATCTGGAGTAAAAACGGGGGAGGGCTAGGGGGGAATTTCCTTTGTTGTAAGGACTCGATACCTGGATACTACGTTTTTTTCTACAGAAGCTACTCGGATCCCATGACTGACTTTTAACATTTCTGTAAAGGAGGAAAAAATGGTTTTTACGTTTTTTATTTTTTAAATAAATCATTGTGTTCATTGACCTTTACACGTCTAATTTTTTTTCCTAGGATCAATTCCGTACGGTTTTAAGGCTTTTCTAGGTTTGAAGCAAGTGTTCCTCTGCTTTAAAATCTCTGTGTACTTAGAGTAGTAAGTATTTTGTTGCCAGTAAAGGTCCTAACTGACTTTTTTGCTAGTGGCTTTCAAGCACTCGACAGAGAAATTTTTGAAGTACTAATCCGTGGATGTGGTCTGTTTTTTAAATACTCATTCTCACTTCGGCAGTTTGTGTGCATCCACCATCTTGTACTAGGCAGTTTGACGTGCTGACATGGTTGGTCAATTTTTTCTATAGGACTTTTCCATCAACGTATGTACTGTGTAGTTTTGAAGAAATAGTTTGTGTTAAGCATGTGCTTCATTCATATAAAATGTTCAGAATTTCTTATTGCTTAGTTTTCAAGTCCTCGGTTTGTCTGTGTGTGATTCCTTCCAGGAAAGGGTCGACATTTACCCCTTCTATTAAAGGCATACTTGTTTTCCTAGCCCCGGGTTAACAGACTTCTCTCTGAACTATTGTCCTTCCTTAAAGTTCCCTGAGAACTCTCACAGCTCCATCTACCGTCAGGATGGCAGCCCCGTGCTGTGGGCTTCCTTAAAACAGGAGTAAAACTGGCTTGCTAACAATTGTACCAGACTTTGGAAGGTTATTTTATGCCACTAGATGACTGGTGTAGAATGCAATGACGTCTGCATGTGAATAAAGATGGGGTCCCTGATTACTGATGGGGGGAAAAAAAAGAATGGATTTGCAATACCTGCCTCAGCACGTAATTTAAAAAGTAATAATTGCAGTTGCCCATATTTCAGAAAGTGGTGATCTAAACTGTGGGCAAAGAGCTCTGAGAACTGAGCCAGCAAGTGTACCAGTAACATAGGTGCCAGTTGTAAAGCAAAGATATCTGTGTAGTCTGCTTGATTAAAAAATGTATATTTGTAGCCCTTTCACGCAATAGAATTAAAGTTTGTTGTTTATTAAAAAGCATAATGTTTTAGGGGAAAACTGCCTTCCTGCATAGAAATATAGAATAGCAACGTTTATGGGTTTATGGATATCAAATAAAAGATTTGAATTCCTTATATGCTTGAGTGAGAGTATATATGATGTGGGGCATGGATTTTAAAAGTACAAAGTTATTTTGACTTCAGATTTCTAAGCTCCTAGAATGCTGATGTTTCGTGGAACTGCATCATAACAAGCTATTTTTTGCTTTGCTCCAGATGTGAAAGATATTAGGCATATAATTCCCACTGGTTCCAGTGAAAAGTTAAATGTGTAGGGCTTGGTGCTTCTGGGCTGAAGGATTTTGCATGAAATTTCAATGTATAGTTACTATGTGGTATCAATCTAACCTGATGACGATTTAAATTGAAATGAGCTTTGTTGCTATTAGAAGTGGAACTGCATCAACTTAATTAGCTGTGTGAGCTTAAACAAACAGGACAACGTTTCGGTATCATCAGGATTTAAACTAAGAGCTGAGTGTCCTCCTGATTGTGGTAATTTATGGCTCTCACAGTGAGACTGGTTCTCTTTGGCTTAGCTGAGCTTTTATAAGTAGGTTCCAAATAACTTGCTGTTCACAATTAAATTGTAACTTTTCTATCTCAAAAGCCTGTTAGTCTCTATTGTGCACCAGCATTACTTCTACGTTGTTGTAAGTCAAGTTTCAGAGTTTGAGTTTGTAAAACACTGCAAGTGCCAGCTCTTGTTTGTGCACAGCTTCAGGTGGTTTTATTTCAGCTCACTGGGCTTGAAGTCTTTTTCTGTACCTTTGCACTTTACAACCACGTTGGACAGTCATCCTTGAACTTCATTTGAAGCACAGTTTTCCTGTTTTTAGCTGAAACGAGCTACAGAGTTCTAGGTCGTGTGTTAGTTTGGGTGTATGATTTAGTCCCTTGCGGTGGAGTTGCCTTAACCTTATTAAGGGACAGCCTGGTTTGCAGAGAAATGATTAAGTTCACTTTTGTGATGTGTCTTGTCATTTGACTTGGGAAGCTAAAGGTTTGTGCACCAACTATTGCTTTATGGTATTTTCATGTTATGTGCTGTGACAGAATATCTTGATACTAGAAACGAGTAGGTTTTTTAAAAAGTGACTTTATGTGTGAAATCTGACAGGTTGGGAACTGCTGTGCTGAAATGTGCTGTTGCCTGTGTGCAGTAGTCCTTGTGGGACTAATGTCTGCTAAAACAAAGAGCTGATCCCAGAAATTGCACATCTATTAGGGAGTAGGCTGCCTAGTGTCTGCCTCAAAAGATTGTCACCTGTTTAACAGTGTTCTCTGGTGGCTTGAGTAGGTGGCACTTGCTCTCCTCTGACCTCTGGTCTCTGAGGAGCAAGAACTTGTGACCCTGCAGGTGACATTGGAGAGGATTGTGCAAGTGCTGGTCGGCTAAGGGGCAGCAATGCTAGGGTGTACCATGGAATATAGAAAAGTGCAGATCTGTATTGGTGGCATTAAAGACACAGTGACTTAAAGACTCTCTTGGAAAATAAACCTAGTTTCTAGTACAGTTCCTAGTAATAGATTTGTTGATAAAGCTTCGCTTATGTGTTTAATGGTATTTAATGATTTTCCGACCCCGGATGGATTTGTCTGCATAGAGGTGCATAGGAAGAACTGAGATAAAGTAAGGTATATAGCTGGCATGTAAATAAGTTTGTGACTTCATAGTTGCTTTAGGAAAGTCACGAAGATAGAAATAAAGTAACTTTACTTTGCTGTTCCTTAGTTTCTAGTTGAGTTCTGAAGTTCCTATGTCTGAAATTATCTCAATAATTTAATGGCCTTCTGTTCAGGACCAAATGCTGGATTGTGTTGGTGTCACCTGTGAGAAAGTAAGAGCAATTAGTTTGCTTTCAGCATTTAATAAAGTAAAAGTGTGGTAGTTTTCTTAAAACACAGATGTTATTTTTGTAATCTGCATGACCAAAATGGAATTCCCAAAGCCAAACTTTTCAAACTACAGTGTCACTGAACTCTGTGTGTTGTGATGTACATACAGTTTTTTATAAGTAATGAGTGTTCGTGTCTACTCTAAAGTATAATTTGTTCTTGACTTGTAAATTTTATTTGGCTAATAAAACTAGCCTAACTTACACTTTTATAATACTGACTACGACTGCATTAAAAAGAAACATGCTGAACACCTGTATATGTAGTGCAGTGATACTTTCACAAGTCTGTGGAAGTACCTCCCACGTGTTTAACATTAGGTGCTGAGAAGGTGGTTTAGAACAGTGGTAACAGCTCAAACAGCTTCGATGGCCGTAAATCTCTGTGGGTCACTGATTGTGTGACACACTTGCAAAATAAAAGCTGTGTCTTGCCCTGCAGGCTTCGGTAGTGTAACTTGGGTGGACAATCCTTACCCTCCAGAACTGGGCAAGCTTTTGGGTTTGTGTTGTGTGTGGCAAGAGTTGCAGTGCAGCTGTAGTCCAGGCTCCAGTACTGGCTCTGGGAGTCCCAGTCGTGCTCCCAGGAGCTCAGCCCTATGGGGCGATGGGGGTGTGCACAGCTGGGCACTGACAGGAGGTGTGCCTGAACTCTACCAGATACTCTGCACGTACAGACTTAACGACCTGTGAAGCAGAAATAATTAAAATGGCTAAAAATGTAAACTTCTCAAATGCTTTATGGTGTACTTCACCCGCCCCCCCCGCCAACTTAGATCCCTGTAAAGCAAATTTTGCTTTCATTTAGCATTGAAAGATCTAATTGGATAGTATAGGTCAGAAAACTGGTTTATTATCCTGCCCTGTCAGCTGATACTACTGTCCCAACATGGCATTCCCACTGCTGCCAAAAAGGGTCTGAGCTGGAGTGATGCTGAGGAGCTCAACCTCCCATTCAAATGTGAAAAGAGAGCAGCTTCCTTTTTCTGTATAACTCAGTTTATTCTAAAATGAAAAAGTTTTGCTTAAATCATTATATTGTTAATTAATCCCTAAAAAATAGCCTGAAGGACACCCCTCTGATGGCCACACAGTGTACAAAACCTGGTGTGTTCTGTGAGAATGGGATTTTGCTCCTGCAGTCTGTGAGATGGTTACATTTCTGATAGAAGACACCTTATCCAAGCCTTTAGATTAGGATTGTTTGACCTGTTGTAGCCACTATCGATTAGTGTTTATCATGTAATCAGCAGTTTATACCACATTCATGTGATCTACTTTGTTGCAGACCTTTTGCTTTCTGAGCTATTTGGAAGAAAGCATTTTCAGTGGTTTTTCAAACTGTTTATGGGTAATGCCTTGGATTAATATTAGGTGATTAAAAGTGTAACACCCAATTTTTAGTCTTTCACACTAGCCAGAGGCGTAGTTTACAAAACTGGGTTGTTTAACATGTTTTACATAACTGGTTCTGTGATCTGGTGTATGTGTCCCTTAAAGATGAGTTTTCTGCTTGTTATTTTTGTATTTCTTAATGAATAAACCAGTTGTATCCCTGCTTCACTTGAAAATGTATTTCACAATGCAAGCACAGCACAAGGAGTTCTGAGCCAGCCTCAACAAGCACGATTTGCTTTTGTTGATGGGCATTTTTTAGGTCTCCTGTTGAAGCATTACTGGTCTGTTATTTCTGGTATGTGCATGCATATGCACACACAGACGTTACCTCTACTTCCACTTACCTTTAATGAGTATTTATTTGTGCTGTAATGTAAGCATTGCTATTGATGAGTGCCAGATGTGTATTTCTTATTGCAAGATGAAAGTCTTCCTGCTATGTATGTTTCCCTAGGAATTTTGTATTATTTACCTACATACTAGGACTTGGAAAGGGGCTGATGGAGTTGGGTGCTTTTCTTGTTGTTGTTCACTTTGACAGATCCTAGTCTTTTTGCCTTCTCTGCTCCCAGAACTCTCATCAATTTCTGTTATATATAAATGCGCGGAAATAGTCACTTTTGAACTGATGCCTCTTGTTCATATGATTCTCAGAGTGTTTTAATCCTATAAACCCTATATTCTCCTTAAAAACATCTCTCTGGGAAAATGGGTAGTGGGAACCCTGAAAGAACAACGGCTGTAAAGCTGTAGTTCGCTGCAGAAGAGAGACATTCTTCAGATTTTTCTATTTCCTGTGGTTCTATCTACTGAATAGACTGAACAGTTTAAAAGATGGTACAGTTCAGGTCTAGGCTGTAGCAAAAGAAAAAACCAGCCAGCATAAAAAATAAAATTCAAGTACTGTTCTCTGTCCATGGTTCAGCCTTTGCCAGTAAGAGTCCTAACCTAAAGCATTTTAAAGTATGTTCTGAGTGTGCTTAATCTTGGTGTAACTTTTTTTTTCTAAAAGTCTTTTAGGCAAAGCTGCAATGTTGCCTGTTGCTGTTACAGTAAACGTCGGGCTTAGAGCACTGGCTATTCTCAGATTGTCAGCCATCCAAGGAACCAAAGCTCCTTAACTTGGAAAACTAGATGTCAAGCCCAGGCAGACTAATAATGCCATCTGTCTGAGGCATCTGGATATTAACCCTCCTAGCATGATGCTTACGGTTTCATTCCCAAATGCTTTCGCAGATGGAAAATACACAGATTTGAAAGAATAGCTCTTCTTTTTTTTTTTTTTTTTAACTGGAGTATATTGAGCTATGTACCATTTTGGTGCATATTATATTCATTAAACCACTATAAATACCTCTTTTCATGACTAATGCAGTGAGGAATCTATGCCAATTTAGAAAGGAATTACATTTCTGGCTGGAAATGTGTCAAGATGCACATTTGCTCACCACCATCAAAGTACCAATCACTGATTAACATTGCAGAAAAATTCCTTAGAAGCAAAACGAGCTGACGAATCTGAAAGTACATAATTTGTTCAAATGCTGCTTTGTACCATGGAATTGCCAACTGGTTTGTCTCACAGAAGCCCTGTTCTCCTGGGAATGCTGTTTGAATTTAAAGACATGCAAAGTCACACATCTGAAAACACGCTGTTAGTCTGTAATCTAGTCAATATAAAAGATTAATATCATCTCAGTCTCTTCTGTCATTTCTGTAATTTTGTTGCTTTCTGTAGCTTTACAATGGACTTTCCCTCTTTTGTAAGAAAATTTGCTTTCCACAAAACCCTGGGGGGACGGAAGCATGAGTGTAGTCACTGCAGGCACTGATTGGGAAGAAGAAAGTTCAGGAGTACTGAACCTGTTTCCAGCACAGACTTGGATTAAAGCAATGCTAGGTAAAATGCACGAGTAGTTTGGGACTGGAGGTTCATGTGCTTTTTACTCTTTCTCTGTGGATCAATAATCTTGTTTTCTTCACTGCACACTAACCCAGCTCCAGTGGGAAGCCTCCCTCTCCCAACCACACACCCCAATGAACAAATTGCAGCATGGGCAGGGCATGGCCCTGGGGGGAGGCTGTGCTTACCTTGTTATTGTGTGCAAGCACAGCACTATCAGCTGTGTTTTGAAATAGTTTATTCCAATTTCGTCCTCCAGATCCCCTCCCTCCTCAGAAGGGATGTCCTTTGGTTTCGGGCTCACTGGCTGTTCCTGGGCTGGGTCGCAGCGTTGTGAAAGATTCCTGATGCTAAATTCCCAATTCTCTCCTTGTGCTTATTTAGTACCTCTTCAGGTTTTAGTAAACTTTTAAGTTTACTGGGTAACAAATTTGGCCGAAGTCCTTCACTGAGATTTCATTTGGACTTGTTTGTTTTCTTTCCACCACTGCTGTAATAATGATGCTCCGCTTATTGGAGAGAGCTCCTTTGAGTCCTGATTGCAAGTTCAGGACTTCTCCCCCGAGGTCACTACTGGACAGCAGAATGTTTGGAGTTGTCATTGCTAATGCCTCTTGCACAGGGTGGTTAGCAGCTGCATTCTGCAAGAGCATTGCCAGCTTTCTACTGTTACTTTCATGGAGATGTATCCTCCTGAAAAAGAGAGATCCCGAGGAGCACAAGGAGCTCCAGCCCTTCCAATCAATGTGCAATTTTCCCTTTAGGCCCATCCATCCATCCATTACTTTCTGCAGTCTTAAATGCAGGCAAATTATTTTTTCTCAAATGACATCATTTAGATATTGTTATGGGAATTTTCTTTTACTCACCCAGCACCAGTTAAAATCTCGACTTCCTCTCTGTGGTATCAATTTTACTTTTAAATCTTTGAGGCGTGAGCTTGGTGATGAATCAGCACCATGTGTGTTTTGGAAATGTTACGATGGCTTTGTGTGTAGGTGGTGGCAACAGGGAGCTCTTGTTTTTGATATTTTGAGGAGTCAGATGAGAGGGAGTGAGAAACAGCACTTCTGAAAGGAAGAGCTGGGCTTGTTTTATTGCTGGAGCTGCTCTATGCCAAAAGTGTTGCAACGAGCTGATGCCACACACTCTCTAACGCCTTTTTAAAGTGTGTTTTTTTCTCCTTCACAGGGTGCACTTCTGTGTGAATGAGAGGATGGGAAAGCTGAGCCCTGAAAAGCACACCACAAAAGTCCAGTAAGTGAACAGAAACCCGAGCTGAGCCCCTAACATACAGTTCCCACTCTGAATATGCTATGGAATATTGAACAGAAAAAGAGGTTTGCCCAGAAAATACCAGGCAGGATAATGAAGGACGGTCTGTTACCTGTGAGGAATATGCTGCCTGAGACAGGTTTTTCTGTTCTGGTAAAATAATGTGCCTGCAGAAACAATCCTGTCTAAATTTTTGTGGATGGCATCTGTGGGATTCACTCATTTGTGTTGATGCTGCAGTGCATTGTGTTACGATATGAGGGTGGTGGATTGTGTTTCTTGGCTTTTGCAAAGAGCAAGAAATGAAATTTTTAAAAAAATTCCAAGAAGAGAGCAAGACAATGAGTGTACAGGGAATAACAGTAAAGAGACCTCGGTTATGGTGTTCAGATCCTGAATTGGAATGGCTTTGTTTATGCTGTTCTCTCTGAGTTATAGCATATAAATATTAATTAAGCCATCCATCTTTATGAAGCATATGGATAATTTCCCCTTATTACAGAAGGTAGTAGTGGAAGCATTAAGGGTTGTATTATAAAGATGAAGGATCACACTAAAATTGTATCTTATTAGAAAAATTTTGGTAAAAAAATACCACTTTTTGGTCCATAGCCTAAACTTTTTCTCAAGTTTGGTCTTTTTCTCAGCATGTAGCAAAAACTGTACACTCAGTAGGTGCAGACTCTAAGGAGGCAGAGGGACTTGGTAGCATTTAGGCAACTGAATACTGGCCTTTGCCTTTGTTCCAGTGCCCACAAGAGTTGTTTTTACAGCTTTCTTCCTGATTTTTTTTTTTCCTTTTGAGCACTAAATTCTAAACAATAAAATCTATCTGAAAATCTTCCTGCAAATTTCTGATAAATATGTAATAGGGCTGCAGGGCAGGAAGTGTGTGCCTCTGACATAGGTGACTGTGGGTGACATCCGTGGCTTATGCTCCAGGAAAGAGTCTGAAGAGCAGCAGGAAGAACATTTTCAGCTGGTGGGTAACTGCTCTGTAGGGTGAGCAGTGGAATGGCTGATGCCCCAGAAATCACAGCTGGGAGGTGAAGATGGTCACGGGTCGTTGTTCTAAAGGTGCTTATGTTACTATGAAATTGTTGGAACAAACCCACTATTTCTATAGGAATTGTGATTTATACAACAGACTAAAGGAAAACCATGTTGTAAAGCTGGATTGTGCTGGCCTGCGCCAGCAGGAGCAGGGAGTGGGATGTGTGCCAGCAGAGGGCAACAGCCCGGAGCGCCACTGGAGATGCTGGTGGCTCCTGCAGCATCTCTGCCCGGAGAGCAGATCCCAGGATGAATGCTGGAGTGGGTGCTCCAGCCCCTGCTCTACGAACCACATGCTTTAGAAAACAGTGCTCCGGTGGGAGTCTCTTACTGCTTCAGCTGCCAGAACATCCCTGATTCCAGTTCTGGAAGGTCCTTACCCAGGAGGTCTCCTAGAGCATCCTTTTGCACCTTGTGATAACTTGGCTTCCTGTGAGCTGCTGTAGTAGGTAAATTTTAGCTGTTGTTTTGGTTTTGTTACTGAATTCCAGCAGTGGCTGGGCAGCAGATACCCTCGGGACTTCTCTGCTGAGGCACCTCCATCTCCAGGTCCCTTGGGAGCCAGTGCAGTACCTGAGTACCACCTCCAAGTGACTGCAATTAGCCCTGGAGGTACCGAGGCAGCTATTCCAGCAGATACCTTATATAGTGGTTTTCTTATATTAATGCCCTTAGTGAAGCTTTTCCAAGAAAATATATAATCTAAATACAGATCTGTCTAAATGAGTGTTTACTTAATTAGGATGACAAAATAAGTTTAGTTGGAAGGGACTTCTGGAGATGATCTGGTTCAAAGAACTCTCAAAGCAGGACCAGCTTCAGGGTGAGATCAGTTTGGTCACTCAGACATAAATATATATACTTAATAAATGCATTAATAGAAAGAAACCTTTATGTTTATATATATCAACATATATATTTATCTAAATACCTATATCTCTAAAAAAAAACAGAATGAAAAATAATTTAGGCTGAGAAGATGCAGCCTTGGAAGCTTCCGTGAATGCAGTGTTTTATGTACACCTTTCACAGCTCTTCAATGCTGAAACCATAGATTTTTAAAGAAAGTTGATTAATAATTTCATGGAGGGGATTATGCATCAAAGCAAGAGAGCTGCTAAAGATAGGAAATTGCTTATGACGTGGATCTCTGGAGCCTATATATTGGTATATACCTGGAAACAGGTATGTACAGGGGAGTGAAGTGTTCCCGAATTGGTGTTTGTGCTGTATTCAGGCTGGATGATGCAGTGATTCAGGACTCTTGCAGTTTGCCTTGCTGAGCTAGGAAGGATTTTTCCCAATTTGATGCAATTTGCTTTCTGCTGGGTTTTTGGGAGGTGAAGTGACTCTTTCAGGTTTCTGCAGACGCTGTGGAGATTGACAGCGTGTTGTCTGAGTGTGCTGGGGCTCTTCACAGAATTAAATTCTCATAAGCACTCAGTGTCCTTTCCTTATAACTTCAGGGTTAAACCAGCTGCTGGATTTTGGGCCAGGAGAGAGTTTTGGATCAGATTGGTAGGGATTGTTTTTATTCCCTCCCTTTGTGCCACTTCTATTGAAGAAATTCCTTGCTGCAGTGGAGACATTGGCAATGCTTTGCTCTCCCGTCTCTCTGTGGCTCCTTGGAACTGGGGTGTTTGGTCTTTCAGTGTAGATCTGAAGATTGTCACAGGAATCTGGAAAGCTTTTGGTGGGCTGAGGGGTGGTGGGACTGGCTGGAACAGGAGCTCTGGGGACCTTCCTACCCCAAGCATTGGTTATATGGTTGTCAGTGATCGAAGGTAGAATAGATGTAGGAGGAATTTTCGACTACTTGAGACTTGGAATTTTTCAAAGAGGCTGGAAAACTTCCACCCATCAGGTGTCACTAACTCCTTTTGGCTGAATGCTTTTTCAAGATACCAGTCTTTGCACTTAAAAACAAACAAGAAATTTTTGTCTTGGGGTTGTTACCCAGACATGATTATTTTGCAAGGCTGCTATAAAAATAATCTCTGATTACTGGAACATGCTTTTGTCTCACTCCAGCAAGGACTATTCACTGTTTTGCTCATGTCTGTCACTGGGATTTACCTTTCTGTGGTTGCTCTCAGGATTTGTAGAATCCAGTGGTACACAAGCCCATGGGGCAAAGCACATAAGAAGGTATTGCACCTGAATTTGGTTCAACTTAGGTGCTTAGCTCCCAGGCTGACTGGAGTGACATGTAAATTTTTAAGGTGAAAGCCTAATATTTTGTTATTGGAAAACTTTGTGTTAATAAAAATACACAGGCACTTTGCAGCAACTTCAGGACTTGCTTTTGTATCTGGACATTTTATGATTACTGAGGGATTTACTCAATGGAAACAAGCTCTAGCCCTCATTTCCGAGATAAATTCTACTATTTTTATATAGTTCCTTTTTCTCCGGTTTGAGCTTGTGTCTTGCAGTTTTGCATGTTGTGCATCAATGGGGAAAGTACTCGAGGATCTGGATGTTTTAAACTGATAGTTTAACAGGATTCTCTAGGGAAAATTAAGGAATTTTGCCTGAATTCTGTGTGAGGTTTGACTTCATGGCTTTATCTGTATCTCTGTTTTCTTCTGTTTACAGGTAGGCTGCCAAACGGTGTTTAAATAGCAGGACTCTCAATCCCCATGTGTCTTTGATAAAGTCCTTTAAGTTTCAGGTGTGTTAAATTTATCTGAAGAATGAGGGTGATGAGTAGTTAAGATTGTCAACAAGATTATGAAAGCCTCCTGTGGAAGGTACAATAGCATCTGTTCAGTCATCATTGCTGATACATTTTAAAAAGATGTATGAAACTTGGGCTTGAGGAGAAACATACAAGAGTGAGGTAATTTTATTTACAAAAGAGATGAAATGGCATCTTCCAAGAGAAATCTCTTGATACTTCCAGTTATCTCTCCCTTTTGCACAAGAACATTTTGTGAATGGATGAGTAATGAAGGCAAATGTTTCTTGTCTTTAATACAATTAACCTCTAAGGCCTCACTGGTGCAGAATACAACTGAAAAATTCTTTTAATAAAATGAGGGGGAAAAAACGATTTATATAAAAGTCTGTGCATTTGTATCAATTGGAATAAAAATGACAAATGTAATTTAGTTCAGTGCTTTGGGCTAAATAGCATCTGCAGTTGAGAAGGACTCATATTGCCTATGCAGGGTGTATTTGGCCTCAGATTGCATAAAGGACGGGAAGGTTTTGATAAACTGGGGAACTGGAGGCAAGATCCTGCTTTCTGCGGTGGGAGTGGGGAGACTTAGGAGGGCCGGGACCCTCTCCTTCCTCACCATCACCGCTCCTCTCCTGCGCTGCCCTGTGCGCGGGCTTGACCTCGGGACTGGGGATGTTC
>QWTY01057831.1:0-27215 GCA_008033365.1 Pseudorectes ferrugineus
GCTAAGAGATTTCCAGCAGAGCTAGCATTTTGTGGTGACAATAAGAACAAGTCTGAGACCCCAGCCCATCAAGAAGAAAAATTCTCACTCAGTTTTTGGCTTTTTCTCTTTGATATGTCTTTGTAGTGAGTTAGGGACCAGAGGCAGATATACCACTGACCTTTTAGAAAGAGCATCTTATGCATTTCTAGTTGAAGTCCAAAACCAAGAAGATTCCCTTTTTGATGGCTTCTCGTAGCACTTCAGAACAGTGTCCAGAACTGTGAAGTGGCAGGGAAAGACAATTCCCAAAATCTCTCTGATTCCATAGTCTGAATCCCAGGCCTCCTTTTTTTGCATGACAGCTTACATCCAAAAAGTGTGGAGGCCCACTCAATGATAAGTATGCCTTGAGGAGCTGACAGTCATATGTCCCCTGCAAAGCAGACAGAAGGCTTGAGATTCTTGCTAGAAGGGAAAAAGGCATTGAGAGACTGTTACAAGCTTTTGAAATCCTGGGCTGGGGCAATTTCATTTTACTCTGGTGGTCAGCACCTGTGCGGGAAAGCTCACTTGAGGAATTCACAGATGCCAAGGTGACCTTCCAGTGGCCACTGGCAGCCTGCCAC
The DNA here is from genome assembly GCA_008033365.1 of Pseudorectes ferrugineus. Classification (NCBI taxonomy): domain Eukaryota; kingdom Metazoa; phylum Chordata; class Aves; order Passeriformes; genus Pseudorectes; species Pseudorectes ferrugineus. The sequence goes on from QWTY01057831.1 coordinate 609, forward strand.
ACAAGGTCAGAGCCTTCTTTCCTCAGTGCCTGTACCCCCAGCTGATTGACATTCTTATTCACTCCTTGTTTTCTTTCCTTCGCACAGGACGGGGCTGGAGGCCATCATGGAGACCTACGCCTTCTGGAGGCCCCCCGTGCGCACTCTCACCTTTGAAGATTTCACTACCATGCAGAAGCAGCAAGGTGAGCGAGCAAAGGGAATGCAAAGAGCTGTAGAAAGAGAAGGAGAAGAGGGCATAAGAGCAGCAATGCACTTTGCCATGTGTCCAGTGACTGGAACGGGGGTGTCACACACATTGTTGAGCTCTTGGCTGAAGTGAGAGGACACAGAGCAGAGAGGGGGATGGAAACGATGGACAGGCCATGCCTTATGAGGTGCAATGGAACCACTTGGGCTCCCTGGTCTCCCTAGAGCTAGAGTCCTAAGAGCTAGAAGGAGGAGCAGGAAGGATTGTAGGGTTGGGCAAACCAGCCCAAGTACACAGCATGAGTTAAATGTGAAGAGAGCACAGAAGGACTGAGGAAATGCTCAACCATTGAGACACATTGTTCTCCATCTACAGTTTACATTTGCCATTTGTATGGAAACACACGGGGAACGGCAGGGTGTCCTCCGGAATCTTTAGGAGACCAAGAATGTGTCTCCCTTTGGGGTCATGCTACCTTGATTTCAAAACCCAGTGGCCTTTCTGGAGACACTTTCTGCTAGTAAGAATCTGGGAGGAATTACTGGATAGGCCAAGTATTCATGCTGTGTCTTTTCATAGCATCTGCCCTTTACATATCTCATTTGTTAAGTAGGGCTTTCATCTCTAGTTTCAGGCCATGTTGCTATTTTGCTTTTTGCAGGGGTAGGTCTTTCCCATTCACTTTAGTGCAGCTATTTCTGGTTAAAAACACAGTGATCACTGAGAAAGTGATATCAAGGCAGCAGCCTGATACTTTTTTTTATTCCAATGTACATGCAAGAAAAGAAACAATTCAAAATGGCATTCAAGTGACACCAGTGAGGTTAAACAACCAAAACCAAATGCCTGCCCTATGTAGCAGATTCTCCAGCCTCTCACATTCAAGCTTGACATCACCCCCAAAACTTCCCTCCAGATCTTGAATCCACCTGGGGATGGTGTATTCTCCTCCAGATGCAGAGAAGCAGCGGTGCCTGTTGGGGCTGCCCATCACCGAGGCAGAATCAGAAGGGTGTCCAGCACAGGAATCTCTTCTTGCTTGCTGACTGTCCCCCGTGCCAGTTCCACATGCAACACCCCAGGACCCAGGTCACCTACTAAATAGTTTTTCTGATGGCACAGCACAGGAGTAGGACAGACCACACTCCAGTCATCTCTGTTAGACTCCCCATGCATGGTCTTCACATGACCACCCAACTCTTCTTGGGTGTCATGGGGCAGGAGAGATTTTGCAGCTCATGGGCTTGTGTTGAGGAGCGCTTGCAGTGGGGCATCTGGTCAGAGATGGGTTAAAGCAGGGATTTAGAAATGTTTTCATCACCCACCTAAATAGAAACATAACAGCCCCTCCTGGTCACAGTCACTGAAGCAGCCTCTCTCCAATGTCTCACCCCTATTCGGGCTCGCCCGCCTCCCTCCCCTCAGTTATCAGATAACATCCTAGTGGCAAGTCCAACTACTGCTTACGTGGTAAGGTAATACTAGGAAAGGAAAATATTTAATGTATTTTTAGCTTGTTATAATATAGTTTGGCAGCTGAAAAACCAGGAAGCAAGCCAGTACCCTGTAACCAGCAGGCCCTGTGCAGACCATGACCACTGCACCACAGACAATAAAGCCTAGGGCAGCCCTTAACTGAAGTTGTGTTCCCAGGTTAATCTCAAAACCTAATAACTCATTACAAAAAAGGGCTTTTGAGCTCTGCGTTTAGCCATGTGAAATGATCTCAAGATAATAAATCAGAAATATCCCAGCCCTCATGGTGCTCATCTCTCCAGTAGTTGCTGTAACAAGCTGACCCCTGGTCTCAAAAATAGGTGCAAAGCCAAGGTACAAACATGCACTATTTTAATTTCTGGCTGCTGGGAAAGCCCCCAAAGGCCAGGACAAATATGCTGGTATGGAGTCCTTGGAACTGCCAGCAGATAGAGCACAAAGTGCTGAGGTGGCTTTAAGCCACATGTGATTCTTCTCTCCAAATGTAAGACAACCAGGATATATCGTGCCCACACCTCTTCATCTCCTTACTTTCAAGCACATGAACCAAGTGACAGGTGAGTAAATCACTGCTGTTTGAGAGCTGACATCAGCAGATCCTCCGAGACTTTACACGGATATGACTTGCCCCAGAGTTTCTTCCTCTCACCCATCTGGAGCTTCAGTGCTCTGAGCTGCATGGTGTTATCTTATACCCTTGTATATTTGTGAATTAGAAACTTTGAGGGTTTTATTTCAATAAACTGTTACTTTAATTATAGATCCCGGTGTGTTCTCCAAAGCTGGGTGAATATGTGACATTTCTGAATAAACATTTGAGGAAATGCAAGCTTTCCTTTTATCCCCTGAAATGTTTCTTGGGAAATTGCATGGGGGCTACAGGAGACTTTTGGAAGTAGATCTGTCCACTGCAGCTAAAGAGCAGTGAGTTCTTACTGCAGAGAGATAAGATGAGGGCAGCAAGAGTGGCCACATGCCTAGGAGCGATGAGGAGCAAGCCATGGTTGTTCAGCCCGTGAGGAAGGAGAGAATAGATAATAGCATTAAAATAAGATGCTATCTGTGGTGATAGGAAAAAATGCAGTATGTTCCAGTTACATGAAGTTTGTGCTGGAACAGTTTCCCTGTAGGAACTGTGGAATTCAGTTTTGATTTTCTAGAGATGGATCCATCCTACTGTACTAGGAAAAATTATGTTTTCTGGGGCAAAAGCTTGGGGCATCAGCAGCATAAATATGGTGTCTTCCTTGCTTTCAAGCTAAATTTTTCTGTGCTATGGATTTCTCAGATTTTTAGCTTTTCTTTTGTCACTTGGTAATTTTTTCACGAAAAAAAAAAATGCTATCTGCCTTTTCCAAAATGGTTTTGTCTAACAAATCCAACTGAATTATTTGGCCAGGTTAGAGATTTCACTGATAAAAATAACTGTGTAGGTGTGATGATTTTTTGGAGAGCGTTTAATTTATTGCCACACGTGCCAGTTTGGAAAAGTTAGTGTGTGTTCTGAAACGAGTAGCTGACTGATCTCAAAGCTGATAATTACAAATGCACCAGCCAGTCAGGACAATCTCAGTATTACTGGTTCCAGCACTAATTTATCCAGAGCTAAATGAATTAGTGCAGTTCCTAAGAGGTACAAATCCCAAAAATACTGCAAAGTGGTCAGTAATGATGGGGACAAAAGTAGCAAGGACAATAGAGATTGCTTGGTAACCTGCAAGCAGGCAAACATGCTTCATTCAAGAGACTTCAATTTTTCTGCTCTAACTAAATGTTTATCTCTTTTTGTGGGGTGTTAAGAGCTAAGGAAAATTTCCCCCTCATCCACCTTCTTCATACATTTAATTGTTTTACAGGTTTTTATCTCCCTCTTCTGTGCCTCTTGAAGTGAATAGCACCAATCGTTTAATTTCTCTTTTAGTGGGAACTTTTCCAGGTTCTTAATCGTTTCTTTAAACACAAGTCTGCGTGCAGTATTCCAGACACATCCACGTGATACAATTATCTAAAGATACTACAATTTTTTCCACATTACCCTTTCTGCCATTCAACTCACATCTTTGCTCATTTGTTTGGCCCAAGCTTTATGTGGAGCAAGGGCCACAGTGACACACCAAAATCGATACTTGGATGCAGCTGTTTCATGCAGGGATTGAATAACTTTCTAATCTGCACAATGATAGGTTTCAGCTGCCATGCAAACTGGAGGGTTTGATGTCGCACCCAGTCGCAGATGCCTGGTGCAGCTGAATCTCGTGGTCCATGAGCTTTAGTCGCACGTGTTGCCATTGAAGGACAGAACATCAGCAAGTCCCTGCAGGTCTGTGACCTGAGGGCTCACCATGTTGTCCTACCAAGGGAAAGAACCTGCTGCTTTTGTTAGTGAAATCCCCTGGACTGATAACAAAACCTCTCCTTTGGAGCACATAATCCAAAAGTATCTGCAGCTTTGCAAGAGTGAACACCATGTTGGATGCGATCACAGCAGATCTGCAGCCAGTTTTGAAAGAAAGACATCCCCCCACGGCCCCCTGGCCCCAAAAAAAACCTTAGCACGAAATGATCAGAAAATGGCAGTCCAGGAGCAGCTGACCTTCTGGAGAACGGTATCACCCATGCTGCAGTCTACTTACTACTAGCGAGAAAGGGGGCTTGGGATTATTGAATGCACATGGCAACGAGATGTGCGGAAAGCCAAGAATCTATTAAAGTCTTTAATTGGAATATATTTTCAAAATTTAGATTGAACCTCATCCAGATTCTCATTATTAAAAATTTGTGGCTCAGTTTCTTGATTTTAAAAGGGAACATATAAAAAAAAAAAAAAGGAGAGAGGGAAAAAAAGAAATTCAGAGTTCCAGTAACTCTGCATTATGTCACGAAGAGTAAAAAGAGCTATTGCTGGCTGCTATGTGATATCCAGTTTCCCACAGGATATTGTGATGAGTGGATCACTATCAGTGACTGTAAGTTTTGCAAGAACATAGAGACTAAAAAGGCACTGGGGCAATATTAGAAGAGTGATCAGTATCTAATCCTTCCTGCAAAAGCTGATGACTTATCAAAAAGTGAAATCAAAGGTACCCTGGCAGTTGGTAGGAAGAAGTGCCTCCTAAGCAGAATTTCAGGACCAATATGGGAGTCACATGATATGATCTATCACTAGGCTTGCAGCACATTAAAATTCACTTTGTCATTAAATTAGTGTTTTGACACATGCATACCAAATCTGCAAGAGTCAAACATCTTAAACCTGGCTGGTGAGGCAGCTGTCCTTTCAAATGGGCTCTTTTCATGAATAAGTGCTTTTGCTGGGAACTCCATCAAAGGGTAGATCCAGTAGATTCAACCCCTTCTCCACCAACTTGAGCATCTGCATTGATCTTGGACTAGAGGTAGAGAGTCCACCTCTTAGAGAGTCTGCAAAATTGGAATTAATAGTTCTTGAGATTAGCATTGAAAATTGTCTGAAAGGGTACTGAAGGGAAAGAGGGGTGTGTTCCTCGCTGGTAAGACAGCTGGTGCTATCTCTAGAGCAGCGTGCATGTGTGAACTGATTGAGTACAGGTTCTACTGTCTCCTTCTGAGAGGGGAATATCTTAACCCTGCAGTCTTGTGTCAACAAGGATATGCACAAAAGGCTCCCTCTCCTCTGTGTGGAAGAGAATCCAACGTCTCATTTACTGCTGGAAAGGAACAAAGTTTTCTTGTAGTAATGATGTTTCCAGACAGACCCTAAGTCTGCATGGGCTATCAGCAGATGCGAGACAGATACCCCGAGCTGAGGTGTTGCTGCTTTTCCAGCTTCTCTGTCTGTAAACACTACCCTTTCTGGGCAAGCATCACCTCTGTCTTGCCAAAGTTTGTCTGTACTGCCTGTAACTTATTCGGTATAATACTCTTCCCCCACGGGGGTGGTGCTCAGAGAGCTGCCCTGATTGCACCCATATGAAAACAAAATCCTGAATACACAAATGTGTGCTGGTGTCAAGTGGAAGGAAGACTGAGCCCTCTAGAACTTCATCTGAAGGCACCACAGGCTCCTGGAGGCAGAAAGAAGTAAATAAATGTTAAGATCCTTTTGGCTTTATCTGAAATCCTAGATCCCAAAAATAGTGTCTCCCAAAAGAGTGGAGCTGCTTATGCCAAGGGAGGTTGAACCACCTACAAATTCATCTGATTGGGCCCTTGCCTTCCAAAGGCAGCCCTCAGTTCTGTCATCAATGCCACCAGGATAATCTGGATGCTGCTTCCCTTTCAAAATCAATTGTGAACAGTCTAGGCTATTGGCAGAGGTCAGATAGCTGGGTGTGGACTCAATTATCTGCTTGATTCTTTTGACCTTGAAGAGCAGATTGGAAACAGAGCAGTTGTTGCCAGAGTTATTGGGATCAAGTGCTGGTTTCTGCTACATACTTCAAATGGCTCGTGGATTGCCTCATTTAAACAAAGCACCAGGGAACAAACTGTTCCAGCTTCTTCTAGGTTGAGCTGCAGACAGCTTTTCTTCAGAGAAGGGACATTCTTGGTGCTTCACTGAAAAATTAAAATACCCTGCCATATGTGACACAAGAAGCTGGAAGTCAAAGTCTGTGCCACTTCCTGATGACCTGAAAGGAGCCTGAAGTGCTCTGTTGCTCTGGAGAGGTGTTTACCCTGAGTTCCAGTGACTCAAGCCTAAGTCTCTGTGAAGTGATGAGTGGTGATCAGATTTCACATGAATGACTAGAGGTGGGCAATGATACTTTGAAGATTTGCACAGTTTCCTCAGAGTAGCACATTATTTTGTTATGAATAGAAAATTACATGTTCCTTGAACTTGCCACAGTACTTTGACGTTTCTTCTCAGCTGTCTTGGTGCTCTGGATATGGATGGGAATGGAAATCACATATCCTGAGCTGTACCTTTTGACCACATTAGAAAAAAAGGGTTGGTTTTTACCATTAGATCTTGAAAATATTTTATCTTGGAGGGTGACTGAGGCAAGTTTTATCTCTAACTTTCTGACTGCTCAGTTTGCATTGCAGAAATTTGTAAGACGTAAAAGGAAGTAAAGTATTATTCTGAGTTGTTCTAGATCTACCATTAATTCCAGTGATTCTTGTAATTTGAGGCAAACTTATTAAAAAAGTCCTTCTCTATAATTTGCTAACCTTAACCAAAATTTCCTTTCATTCCTCACTTTTGTGCCATACAGTGCATACTTTCCCCCTTAAATCTATTGCTGTAATTATCTTTTTTTTTTCTATGTGCTGTGAGCTGTATCCCAAAGAACTACAAAGCACTCTTTATGTTTCCTCTACAACCCAGCATCTTGGCACACAGTAGGTTTTGAGTCTCATTTGGGCCTTTTAAAGATTTTACCAGCGGATTCATAATTTGATAATTGGCCAAAGGCTCTAGAGAGAAAAAAGGCAGCTACACTCCGTGAAGACAGAAATGGCTCTCATTCCCATGAAAGTGGGAAGTTTTCATTCCTAAAAATAGGGAAGGATTGAAGAGAGAGTCCAGCACGTCACAGACGAGGTGGCCCTGCCCTTTCTTGGTGAGAAGACAAGGAACAGGCATCAAAGCCATTTAGTTTTCCAAGGTGGGGAAGAGGGAACTCAGAGGAGTCGTAATGGTGATGAATCTTTTAGTCCTTCTGGAGGTTTTAGGTTTGAATTTTGGAAAGCTAGGAATGGGAGCAGAGACCTTGGGCTGCCAGTTATACTTGCAAGGAAAAAGTTGCCATGATAGGAGTGACACCTGATATTGTGGCATTTAGATGTCTGAAGGCATCAAGCAGGACTGAGGCATGTGCTGCTTGAAGCAGAAATGGATCCAGGTTTGTGCTACGCCTGGCTCCAAAAGGACATGAGATCAGATAGTTACAGTGGCACACTCTGGCCTCGTAATCTATCAGTCAGGCAGTCTGCACAAACCCTCCCTCCTGACCTCATTACTCCCTCAGGTTCCCATCCTTGGGCAATTAACAAATTTAATTTTTGTTCTGCGACCAAGGGTGAAGTAACTTGGGAGGCAGAGAGTAAATTTCATGTGCCATACTTAGTGTGCATGTGTGTACAAGTGAACAGAATGGGAATGGAATTTACCTTTTTGTTCAAATTTGTTTTCCTGCATGCATGCCATTGCATTTATTTACTGTTGTGTCCGAGGATAGAACACTGCAAAACACTGGGAAGAGTTGCTCTTTCCTGTGCTTTAGAAAGACCCTGTACATATATGTCCAAGACTGTAGAGTCCTCACAAAAAACAGACTTTTCAGAAATGATTTGGAGTACATCTGCATGGACAGGCTCCTCTGTGCTCCTTGCTGGCCCGACACATGCCAGCTCCTGGCCAGCTCCATTTGGAAAGCTGGAGAGTTGCATTATCATGGCTCTGTGCCCAAGTGAATATAAACTACCTCTCAGGAGCGCTTATTTACTCAAGTTAAGTGCCAGGAAGAGAGTTGTGAGCCAGGTGAATGACTAGTGGCCACAGTCCCTTTTTTCTGCACCCTCAGGTGCTTGGACATGTGCCCATCACAGGATGAAGACGCCAACATCTTGGGCAGGTGTCAGAAAAGGGGCTGTGGCTCCTCCAGGAAATGGATAGGTGAGGTTGTGCACCTATCAATCCAAGCATCAGGTTCTGTTCACATATGGAGGTGGAAGGAGATGGCCTGGCTGAGGCTGTGGGCTGGACACGGCCCTGTGGGCTCAGCACATTCTGTGGGCTGGCCATGCTGACCCTGCAGTTTGTGTCTAGCCAGAAGATAAACTAGCTTGTAGGTGGGAGTGAGCTAAGCTCTCTAAGAAGTGCTTGTGCTTGAATAACTTTGTGCTGCCTGACCCATCAAAATATAAAATCTTAAGAGAAACCACCTTGATGTTCCCATCCTTGTTAGAAAGTAAGGTAGAAGCTCTGAGGACACGCAGCCACGTCTGTTTGCAATGTGACAGTGAATACCAGGTCATCCCTGTCTGAGACCCACCATGCTGAGAGCTGCAGCCTGTGACCGAGTGCCCAAACTGCTCTAGAGTTTTTGTCTGTCTGGTGAGACTCTGCCATTGCACAGGGTATGGCATTCTTGTTCAGGTATCTTGTGCTGACGGCAGCTCTGCACTAAGCAAGGACTTCAGGGACTGAGAGGTTTGTATGGAGGCACTGCAGGTGATGGTAGCATCAGATGCCTGGAAACATTAGCAAGGAAAATACGCTGCAGTGGAGCCCAAAGTTTGATTTATGTGCACCTTTCAGATAAAGGAGGTTGGGATAAGTTGTGGGTCAAGTGAATAGTATGGTGTCATTTGTAAGAGAGATCCCAGAAAATTTTCCATGCACAATTACTTCAGGCTCCCTTGGCACTGATGCTCTCCCCACTATCTTGCTGTTGCCAGAAAGCTCCTTTGGCTAATGCTGGCTGCTGGCAGATGTGTTTTCCATCTACACTGCAGTGTTAGAAGTTCTCTACGTGACCTGCCGTCTGTGGAACAGGCCCCTGTAGCATTTCAGATGCCCTGTAATGCTGAACGCTTAAGAATACTCCAACCTCTCATTTTAAGGCACATCGTCCCTATGGACTATGTATGTTTGGGCTGCAGTCTGCCCTGAAATTGTCCTTAACACAAGCTCAGTCTAGGTAAAAGCAAAAGCAAGGATTTATTGAGAACATACAGGAAGACAGCACCAGTACTGAGGCTTAGATGGACACACATGACAGGAAGGAAATACCAGTCATAAGCTACTTGAGATGATATTTTAATGGCAGTTCTTGTTGATACTCAGAGGAAAAGCTGGAATTTCTTCCCTAAACCATATGGGCATGTATCTGACACTGGTGCCCAGACAGCATTTCTGTTTGGTGTCACAAGAGGAAACGCTGGCAAGAAGAAGGTTTGCCTTTACATCCCACCCTCTCCACGTGGTCTCCCTGTCTTCCACCATGATTTCATTCTTCTTTTTCCCTACTTCTCGGTCCCAGTTTGCAAATTTTGACTTCTCTTGCACTTGATCGTTCTCCACTTCCCCTCACTGAAAATGCTTCTGTCCTTTTGATAAGGTCAACTTAGTTATCACTTGTATGCCCAGAGAACAAGCTCCTTTCAGGATGACAGCATTGCTTGGCTAAGCCCTGGACAGATTAGCAGGACACTGTGAGGACAGACACTTTCACTGCCATGCAGGCCAGGGTTCAGATACAAAGGAGGGGCCTTTGAAATTCTGAACCTTCTATTTTATACAAATGTGACTCGATAACCGCACACATGTAGAACCGATGTCTGCAGAGCCAAAAAATGATCTTCTGGAGGCTGGTCAGAATAGTAATTAATCACTCTGGAATCATGATAAGTGTGGAGGTGAGAGATACTGTGACATTGCTGGTAAATGCTTTTGGTGTTGGCAACTATTTCCAGGGGGAACGGTGGGTAGAAAAACGGAACAGAGGAGAATTATTGAGGGATTCGTTTTATTCTTGCTTAAATGTGGTTTCAGTTGACTTATACCAGACCTAAACATAGTTTTGTGTATCAGTTTAATTAGATTGGTTTGTATCCACGCCTTCCATTAAAATGACACACACATCTGTGTATCCAAGACTGTGGTATGGTGTGGATATATTTGCTGGGCTTGCTGCCATCTCTAGGGGTATTTGGCTGACTTTGTAACAACTACAGACCAAGTTATAACTTCACAAAAGTCCAGGTTGTGTATGGCCCATACTTAGGGCTGCCAGCAAAGATGGCTAAGAAATATCCTTCAGAGCAGAGTGGAGCTGGTCCAAAGAGAATGAGCTGAGACAGGCCTTGCTTTGTATTATTTCCTGTTCCACTTAAAGGTGTAAAGATTACTCTGCAAATGATCAGGAACTTCCTGCTTCTGCATTACGCTCTGTTGCAGCAGAAGTGTGGTGTGTCCTGTGCTTGTGGTTGGCATTGGTAGCAAAGCATTCTTGAAAGACAATTGTCAGGTTTGGCATTTGCTCCTGTTGATGCATCTCTTACCTCCTCATCATTTTGAAGTTACAGAGAAAAAGAAAAATCTTTTTTACTCTGTTTCCTCACTGCTGTGTTGTCACTTCAGGGTTTTTCTGTTGGCCTGCAAATAGGGATTATTCAAAGCAGAATCACTCAGTCCCTCTTTGGGGGTGACCTGAAATGTGCAATTCTCAGTTTTGGAACCACTAAGAAATCCTTGCAATTGTTAATGAGCAATCTCTACTTACTCTTACTCTGTGTAGCCAGAGCTTCAGTTATGGGTACGATTGGATTGTAGCTCCTCAGCTGATGAATAAAGTCTAATGCTTGAGGTAACTGGTGTGCGCACTCTTCTCCTACTGAGTTTTTAAAGTATAGCTCTGGGGCAAAGAAGACTGAAATTAAGAAATTGCATTTAATAATTTATTCTATGTATTTTATTTCAAGCAGATCATTAAATACTCATACATATATACATATGAATTTTTACTTATTCTCCAGACACTGTCAGCGAGTCACTTTCTGCAGTTTGTTCATGAAATATATGGTGTAAAGAGTCAAAAGCAGGATTACTGTGGGTTAAATACATCTCACTTTGTGCTGTATTTGCTTTTTGATTATTTGACCTCCGTATTTTGGGCTTGGATAACTAGAAGAGGATATAGGAATTCAGCTGTCTGCCTGCCCTCCGTGCTGGAGGTTGTGCTCTTTACAGCAGGGCTAACAGAAAAATGGGTGTTTGTAGTTGTGTACCTCTGTTCAATCTCACCTTTACCAGCAATTCCAACTAAAACAGACTGCAATGGAACTACTTGTGTAGAGGCCGACCTCACCTTCTGCTGACCCTACTGCAGTTTTGACAACCTGTAAAAGAGAGACAGGGAGAAAGGCTGGAGGAGGTACCATCTTGACTTACCACAGCCAAACTAGCCTGAGCTTGTCTGTCAGAGACCTTAAATGAACCAGGGAAGTGTAGCCTTTAAAATAAATGCTAAATTAGAAAGTTACACAACAAGCCTTTGAACTCTGGAGATAAAATATGTGAGCAAGTTTGAGCATTTCAGTATTGTCAAGAAGTGAATGCAGAGAGTCCATGATGGCATTTGAAACTTCAATTTCTCTCATTTACTTTAATGGAGATTTGATGCAATGCTTCTCTTTTATGATTCTGAATGAATGGCAGAAGGAGTCAGTGGCTCAGCAATAACTGATAAGCATTCCTCCCCATGGCTGGTAATGGGAGTGACTGCTTTGACTTAGCAACACAGAAATTTGCCTTTTTTTAGTGTTGCCTAGGTCAACAGCAATCACTCCAGGCTGTGCTTACCCAATGCTGTTTTTCTTCTTTTTTTCCTGAATCTGGGTTAAAAAAAAATTAAATTAAAAAATCACAAATATTATTAATGTCTCAAGGTTACATTTTCATTCTCCATTCTGTTTCATCCTAGATGTGTCAGAAAGAGCCAGATATAATCTCACTTACATTCTCACCATCATATACTGACACAGAACCTGTCTTTCTAGTGCATCTCCTAACCACTAGCATCACCTATTCTCTTTTCATCAAGCAACACTGCATTAAGTTCCTCCCATTTTTTTTGTAGCTGACCTAGACTGATCTCAAAATCCTGCTGGATTTTTTTCCCTAAGGTGATACAAGAAAAAGCTGTCCCTTATTTTTGATCCTCAGAGTGCAATCTCTGCCTTGGTGAAATTTCATCTGCCCACTCTAACATCATCTTTTCAAGTCCCTTTGCCTCTCATCTGTAATCTTCTACCTTGTTGGAAATTCTGCCTCCCAGTTCCTCTGGATCTGTTTATTCCCTGGTCAAATTTCTTCACCAGCACTTCTTTTGTCCTTTTACAAGAGTCTCCAGTGTTGGTTGCCCTAATGCAGAAAGGGAATCTCATACAAAATGAATAATCAAATGAAAATAAAAGGTTTCACACCAGAAAACTGAATTCCCTTAAGCACAGAACTGATTTTCCTGGTTGTTCAAGGAAGCTTCCTCCAATTCAGACTGTTGCCTATAAATAATCTCTTCTCAAGCTCAAAATTTTTCCATCATCTTTTTCATATCACTTTCTTTCAGTTTTATACAATTCTTGGTAGTATTACACAGTATTATTTTCCCAGGTCAGAACATGTGAGCATTCCTGCTGTGCAGAATGGTCAATTCCATCATTCATAGCATAAATATTGTCTAATGCGTTGATACTACTGACATGCATATATATCAATATTTTGTTAACACCAGTGGTACAGCATATGGAATCCCTTTTAAATTTTAAGCACATGATTGAAAATCCTGACACATCCCCTTTCTGCGCTCTGTGGAGCAGGATGTAGCTTGAAACTGTGTCCCTTCATTTTAGTGTTACTCCTGGCTTGAATCAGCCCCGCTGCACTGGGAGCCAGCTGACAAAAGTGCTGAATGGTGCAGAAGTCTAACACGCTCTCAGCCACTTCCCACCACAAGCCCCTGAGCAGATGATAAAGCATGTTTGCAGTGGGACCATACAGTTCACTGACTGGTGGTCTTCCTGCAGACCAGGAGAGAGGAGAAATTATCTTTTTATTTCCCTAAAAAAGGACTAGATAAACATGCCTGGAAATGGCAGATCTCTTGACTCACGGACTAGTGCTTCCTTGCAGCTTTTCCCAATGCCTTGGGTTACTCTGTGGCAGGCTTGCTTCCCTCTCCCAATTTAAAAGGGAATAAAACTTCCGTTGAAAAACAAAGTTTTAAGAAAAAAGAAAAGAAGGAAAGACCAAGGGATGCTATTAATAAAGTGAGGGCCCTTGCCAAGAAAGGCTGAGTTTTCCAGTGGCCATTTTACCACCCTTGCCTCTTTATTAAACTAAGCTGGTTTTTAATGAGACTGTCTCATTTTGCAGATGTGGTCTGGGTGCTGAACATCCTCCCATGTGTTTTGTTTTGCAGGAGGCAGCACAGGGACCTCCCCGACCACCTCCAGCACGGGGACCCCATCACCATCTGCTTCTTCTCACCTTCTCTCTCCATCCTGCTCTCCTCCAGCCTTCCATCTGGCCCCCAACACCTTCAATGTTGGCTGCCGGGAGAGTCAGCTTTGCAACCTCAACCTGTCTGATTACCCTCCGTGTGCCAGAAGCAACATGGCAGCACTGCAGAGCTACCCAGGGCTGAGCGACGGGGGCTACAACCGGCTGCAGAGCAGCACTGCTTCTGCCTCGCAGCCCTCCGAAACCTTCATGCCTCAGAGGACTCCCTCCTTGATCTCAGGAATGCCGGCTCCCTCCTCCCTGCCCAGCAACAGCAAGATGGAGGCGTACAGCGGCCAGCTGGGATCTTTCCCCAGCTCCCAGTTTCAGTATGTCATGCAAGCAGGCAACCCTGCCTCCACTTCCTCCTCTTCACACATGTTTGGTGGTGGCCACATGCAGCAGAGCTCCTACAACGCCTTCTCCCTGCACAATCCCTACAACCTCTACGGATACAATTTCCCTGCTTCCCCCAGGCTGGCAGCGAGCCCGGAGAAACTCACCACCTCCCAAAGCACTTTACTCTGCTCTTCCCCGTCCAGTGGGGCCTTTGGAGAGAGGCAATACCTTTCCACAGGGATGGATCACGGGATGCACATGATCAGCCCTCCCTCCAGCAACCAGCAGACGGCCGCCGCCTGTGACAACAGACAGTATGGAGCGGTTCAGGGCTCCTCCTCACAGATGTCTGTGCACATGGTCTAACAAGCCATGCCTCTCCTTGGCATTGAAGGCAGCCAGACCTTCATCGTTCCCATGGGTGAACCCATCCCAGTACCCTTTTGCCTTTAAACTTATAGTGGAACTAGTATTGTAATGATAAACAAGAACATAAGCCATCTAGGTGTGTGCCCCAGAACCTTCTGGAGAGCCTCGACTGACAGCCATCACAGCTTGTTGTAGCCCAGGGCCTCCAGATTGGCACGGAGCATCTGATTTTTCTGGACATTGCAGAGAAGAGGGCATGACTTTAATGAGAAGCTGGAGAGAAGCAGCTGAATTTAGTGTTTAAGCATTAACTTTAAGCAGTGTGTGCTTTCAGCGTGGAGGGACCCATGCCCCTGTGCTGTCTCCCCCGGGTTGAAGAAGGGCAGTCTCCCTGGGCTTCATCCTCTGAAGCTGCACTGCCCATGGCTCTAAAGACCTCTCCCTTCCCAGACAGTTCCTCACTGCTGGAGTGGCTCAGCCCATCTCTGAAACCAGCAAGGCCTGTGGGTCCTTCCACTGTAGCACAGGAATGGCGCTGCTGGGCCGGAGCTTCTTCCAAAGAGGGTTCTGCATTTTCACCATGGCTCTGCCCAACTGGCTGTTTCTTTACGAAGGTCGAGCTCACCAGCACCCAACCTGCAGATGGAGATGGGAGAGAGAGGAGAGAGAAAATTTTAGCTCACAAATGAGCCTCAGATGGAAGTGGGGATGGAACTTTGGAAAGATGAATGGGGGGAGGGGGCTCAGCTCCTGTTGACTTGACTGGAAGTGATGCAGTGAAACCGAATGGATGATAGCCTTTGTGGGGAATGTGTGTGTCCCACAGCACTCATCCCAGTGGGAAGAAACTGTCCAGACTGAGCGCATGGGGAAGAGCAATGAAAAAAGAGAGCTCTACAGGAGTGCAGCTGACCTTGCATGCGAGAGTTGCCATAGAAAACCATTAGCATTTCAGAAACAGTGAGGTTGAGTATTTGCCAACCTTCCACCTGCCACATGGTCTCTGTTTAACCAAATAGATCATTGCCTTTTAACATCTTTCTTTTCTGCTTTTTTTTTCTTGTTCTTTTTTTCCCTTTTTTCTCTTCAAATCCTTTAAAAATAAGAAAACAATTGTAGCTTGGTGCAAGCTATGCATTTAAGTTGTGTGAAAATGCAAATACCAAGTAACAGAATACGGATATTATTGAGAGTTGTTGTGAGGTGTTGTAGATAAATGTATTTATATGTCTAGTGGGGTATTCAATATTATGAATATAAAAAGAGGGCAATAAAAATGGTATGTAAAATATGTATGAAGAAAAAGCTGTATAAAGATTTGCCCTATGCACGGAACTCTGTTTCTAAGTGCCAAGCACAGAAAGCGCTAAATAAATCTTTGCAATTGTTCCCTCTGTGTTCTTCTCTGTCTGTGAGGCTTCCTCAGTGGTTTTCTAGAGACAGACATTTTCAAAATACTGTCACATGTGTTTGCACAACAGAGGGGCTGAAGACACGGTGCTAGATTGTGAAGTCCAGGCAATATTGCAATAAAAATAAAAATTCTGTCTTCTCAAGAAATTAAAAAAATTGAGTCCTTGGAATTTGTAAGTTGCCTTCTTCACAGGAAGTGTATCTTAAAAACAGACAGACTTGTTATTTTGATTATTGTAGAAGCTCTTCAGAATAAATTTTCACAGTCAGTACAGTCAAGGACACTTAAAAATAGCAGTATAATTTATTTCTCATTTTTAAATAATTTAAAAATGTAATTTGGGGGTATGTGTCAGTTTTTTATTTGCACTGTATTTCTAATAGGAGATTGAGACATTAAAACTGAAAGCCGTGGGGAAGCTGAAGTCCCCTCAAACCTGGCTGAAAGTTATGGCTGCAGAGTTTACAGCTTTCCTTGTGTCAATAAACTTTTTCCCCTGAATTGAAAAAGCACCAGAAAGGTAGAAAGACCTTTAAAGATCAATTCTGCAAGCATTTCTTTATTTTTGTTTTTACAAGGGAAGATAAATATACTGATGCCATTCCCAGTTCTGTGCCTAGTCTGTCTGACTGTATTCTGGCTTTTACTGTGTCCTTGGATGTTGCTGAAAAGGGTAGGGGGGATTATGGATGGGGACAATCTGTCCTTCACCTTGTTGTCTTTTGTTTACCCCTAATAATGAATTATTGGTTTAATCTTGAAACAGGGAGTTTTAGAGCCTTTCTAAAATCCTTTCAAAATCTTTCAGAAATGCCCTTCAATCTGTGCTTTGATGTTTGCTTTTGGGTTTAATTCCATTTTATGGCAACAATTTCTACAGGTTAATAGTGTGTTGTGTGAACCAGTATTTCTTTCCGCTGGCTCTTTGCATTAGATTGCTCTTTCTTATTTAATCAATTTAATTCTTTGTGAATGGGTCTGTATTTCAGCTAGAAGAAGAGACTCAGCAAAATCAAAATCATTCTCTGTATCAAAATACAGGTTTCTAATCTGGATTAAACAACAAAAAAAATTAATAAAAAATTATCACTGGAAACAGTTGCCCAAAAAAACCAAGACATATGTAGGGCACAACCTTTAATATTAGTGTGAAGAACTGCTATCTGAGTTTCCATGCATTTTAGTAGGAATCCTTGGGTAAGAGCTTTGGAATGGTCACCCAGACTCTTCAGCACTGTGATCTTCAAGTTATTGAGGACTTTGTCCCTGATCCAACCATATTCTTCAGAAAATGTTACTGTATTAGTATGAATTGAAGTTGCTTTTGGTATGAAGCATATTGACCCCAGGGTGAGCATTCATGGACCATATTTATAGACATATTTATTTAACTCTTGTGGGGCACATATATAAAACGAGAGAGTTTCGTTAGCTAGACAGTAGTTATTCCTAAGTGTTTTGTTGCTGCAGGGTCAGAATAGTCAGCATCAAAACTGAAAAAAATAGGGAAAAATCTGAGTCTTCCATGTTCCAAGATGTAAAGTTATAAGTACACAAATAGTACTTGGTGTGAAATTTACACTGACAGTTTATGAGGATTAAAAACAAGCTAATACTGAAATGGACAAAAAATATTATACTTTTCCTTGGCAGTCACTGTGCAAACCAAAAGCAGAGCAGTGTTTGGAGGGCAGTATCAGAAATAACAGGACAAACTTGTTAAAATTATTTATTTAGCGTTCATTTAGGTGCACAAGGGTAACACTCCCATGAGCAGACAACTTGCTCAAGGCCTTGGCACCACCCCAGAAAGACGAGGTGAGCCTTGAATTTGAAGTGGACCCAGGTGTGACAGGAATCTCCTGTACAGCAGTGGCCCTTCTCCCCCTGCCAGCCACATATGGACATAAGGCCCTGAGCCATTTGCCACTTTTTACTGGGGCTTCCCAGAGAGGTGATGGCAACAGACAGTGGGAGAGAGGCACCAGGATCAGTGGGAGATCCACCAGGGTCCAACTGGCCTGGTGGGCAGGCTGGGTTGCAGAACACATAGCAGCCACCCCCAGCAGACACCCTTTCCTTGGGTGACTGCCCTAACCACAAGGCTTGAGAGCCCTCCTGCCATAGTCCCGCTCTCATCCAGGAGCCCTTTGATGGCTCATTTGCAAAGCATGTGTGTGTGGGTGGCAGAGGCAGCAGTGCTGTGGTTCTTCTCCCCTTCCTTCCTTCCCTACTTTACCACGCACATTTGAATGCTTTGGCCGGCTTTAAGCAGCTTTGGGATGGAAGTTCTCACATGTTTCTTTAGAAGAGACAGTGGAGGAGGGCAGGGACCTATTAATTTTCCCAGTGCAGGGAAGGCCACCGTGTAACTTCTCATTCAAAGAAGCCACACAAGGAACAGGTGTCCTGCATGCAAGCCCCCAACCACAAGTCTCATTTGGTATATGGATGTTATTAGACACCAAATGATCTACTCAGAGCTGCAGAAACCAGAGGGTCTCAAGTCCACCATTCCTGGGCTGGCCCCTTTGGCCTTAGCCCATGCAGGCTTCTGGTTTCCAGTCCAGGAGAAGAGAAGGCTCTGCGTCTCCCAGTTCAATGCTGCAAATTTAAAAGGTCAAACATCATGTACCTCTTTGTAGAAGTATCCCTTTTTAAAAGCCCAATCCAAATCATAGGAAGAGTAGTGGAATTCTCCATGATAGGAGATCCCTCATCTTACAGTACAGGCTGTTCCAAGTGCGAACCTAACAACTTGTTACAGAAATGAAAAGAATGGCACAGAAATAATCAGGGTGGGTTTGCAAGATTTACAGTATTTATTCAGCTTCATTCCTTAGCACACTGACAGGCACAGGACATAAATATTACCACAGTCAGTGCAGCTCAGCAATACCAGGACACTGCAATCCAGTGCAACATAGTGTTCCTGGAGGTAATGTAAGCTCTATGTGCTAACGTAAAATGTTCAGGTCACAAACATAAATATGAATTAAGTTGCACAGCCTGTGACATTCTCTGAATTATGTGAGAGGCTGGAAGTATTGCTGGTTTGAAACATTTCGGGTGTCTGTGTGAGGGGAAAGGGCAGGTCGGGCCTTGCCCTGCTGAGGCGATGCCCTGCCCTGCACACCCTACTCCTCCAGCCTGTATCCCAGCCCGGCAGTGGCTGCCAATCCCTGGCACACCAGAGGCAATGCACTCATCTCTGGAGCCCCTAATCCAGCTCCTAAAATGACCAGAAATCCCACCTGGGGGAAGGGCCCAGGAAAGCCAACAGGTATTTAACTCAGGACATGCAGCAAGGACATGTCTTGACCCTACCTCCTCCTCTACTTTCTGCCAGCTGAACACTGCAGGCACCAGGAGTGGTAGCTATGTTTGTCCTTTTCTATATCTTTTCTGTCTTTCTCTCTTTCTTCTTCTAATTCCCTCTTAGGGGAATTTTGAGTAACTTAAAATCAAATGGGCTTAGAGTTTGCTGAGTTGAATGGGCCAAGTTAATGCTTTGGGAAATGTTTTATGTTTTTGGGGCCTTATAATACAGTACAGCAAAAACTACAGAAGATGATCTGCTGGAGTCTCTCATTTATTGCATACTGGGTGAAGCTTTACTGAGGTGGGTGAGGACTGACAGATAGCATCTGCCATTTAAAAAATTTAAAAAGTGTTCAGATTATTTTTTTCCCCAACTCAAACAGGTGCATCGACCCAGAGTACACATCCCATGTGAGGTCAGCACCAGCAGATCAGTTTTGCTGGATGGTGCTTGCTGGGCATCATTCTAAATGAAACAACAACATGAAAATGCAGTCAAGGGCTGGGTAGAGGAATGCCTGAGCATGCCCATTGCAGGCTACAGATGCAGTAGAAATGTAGCTATAAAAGCAATGACAGGACTTCGTGAGGAGGGTGCTGGTGTGGCCAAGGGATAATTTTCTATAAATAAGCCAGTTCCTGTCCAGGGAACATCTGACTCCTTCAGCATTTTTTCTTCAATAGAGAGACAGACTGCAGGAGCAGACTTCTTGGCCAAATCTGTAGTCCAGCATTTTGAATCCGCAGATGGGATCATTTCTGAGAGCTTCTCTGTGGGTCAGCTGGGAGGGGCTTCTGTAGCCTGATGCTAACCCACAAAACTTCTGCTGGAAAAGTGGCCCACTCAGTTTTCTGACTGCTTCTTATAATTTGTCTGTAACTGCTATCTAGGAAACTGTATTGAATACAACTAAAATCCACGTAACTCCTTTCAAGGGTTACTTCTCCACGTCAGTAACTTGCTTATCACCCCAGAGGCGGAACATGGCCACAAATTACAGGAGCAGTGTACAGAGCACACCTCTTCAAATACCAGCTCCTTTCTACAATGAAGACCTCCAACAATTCTGGCCTGCCTGAACAGAGGATTAGGCTGGAAAAGAGCAGTTCCCATGACTGAGCACTGTTGTGTTCCGACAGCACATTGGGGAGCATGGCTTCTGTGCTGGATAGTGGTCGGCACCAGCTGATTCAGGGAGGAGTGTTAAACCTCCACAGTGGGGATAGTTGTGCAATAGCTCATCTCTGGAGCCCCAAGCTCAGCTATTTTTCTGACTCAGTGTGGAACTCATTGCGTGCTGTGGGGGAGAAGGATTAGGAGCATGTAATTTTACACTGGTTCAAGTTCCTACAGATGCTGTTCTTATTCCAGTAATGTTCTGAATTTGTTGAGCATTTTGGAAGCTCTGACATTCAGCTGGATAATGCCCTTCTCTGCTGAGATAGGGTGGCTTCTGTGGGCTACCCTCAGATGCTTCCAGGAGCAGCCCTAGGCTCTGTTTGGCCAGGTCTGCCCTTGAGCATCCAGCACTGTGCAGACCTCAGGGCACTGTTTTCCAGCTGTCTGGGTGCAGCTGTACTGCAGAGACACAGAGCTGGCCCAAGCGGCACTGCCAGCAGAGACCATCAGCCTTTCTTAGGATGATGGGGACGGTGGTGCTGCTTCAGCCAAGAAGCTGGTTCAGCTGCTAATAAAAAGCTGCTGATAAAGCTACGGGAGCTTTACTCCCGTAGTCAGTGAAGGTGCCTCTGCCTGGGACTTCTCCCTCCAGACTGCACTGATGACAGCCCTGGACACATGCTGCAGCACCCACAGTCTTCCCAGTGTTTCCTTTGTTTCCAGGGTGCCCAGGCTGTTGCAGGCCTTGGGTTCCTATCCTACCTGAACTGGTTTATAACATTTTCCTTAATGTGCGGTCAGGTAACTGCACGTGAATACAACTGCATTAATTGGTGTAACCAACCCAAGCACAGGCACAAATGAAAACTGCAGTCACTGAGCTATATTAAATAGGTAATGTGGTTTAGTGATTGGAGACATGATGTAATCACCTGCATCTGTCTCTCTCAGTAAAGCTGGAACAAGTTGCAGCACAATTAACCCTGCATAAAATGGATTTATCCTGCCAGCCATCCAAGCCAGGGCCAGCACTCTATTCCGTGGTTTATATTATGTTGCCATGCAAAATTCCGTATACAGAAATATGAAGATTACTTAGAAAGAAGCATGAATGCAGAGGGGTGTGTAAAAGCACTAGAGGAACAAGAGAGCAAGGGTGCAAAGGATGGCCTGTACTGACAGCCAGGGACATGATCAATGGCTGTGAAACTGGCAAGCTCTGAGAAATGTGTTGCTTTCACCAAAATCACAGCACAGGTGGCTCACCAGCAGAAACCCTGCAAGCAGCAATGGGAGAGTGGCAGCAAGACTGCAGCACACTGCTGTGGTATTTCTCTTACTGCAACCCCAAGAAGAAGTTTAGATTTGTTAGCAAGCTACCCAAAATGGGGAAGGAGAAGACAAGTGCAGCAATGTCACCCAAGATTTACAGTGGATAATCAACCAAGATTCAAAGGTTAAAGCTCAGTACCTGTGACTCCTGAAATACATACAAGATCTGTCCAAATGCCAGTACATTATCACCAGTGAAAAGAAAGCCAGAAGATGAAGAAGGTTCAGTGGCAATCACTCCAGAATACTTGGAGACATACATTTTGGAGCTTGTGAGTTCCATGTGTGAGTTGGCAGTGTCATATTTTTTAGAAAACTAAATAAAAATCACTTCCACTTCTATACAGCATTGTACTTTTTAACATGAGTTCCTACAGCTGTAGTATTATCCATGAAATACTCCAACTCCTAACTCTATGAACATTACAAGGTCAAGTTTTACAGAAGACCAGAGGAAACCAACACAAAAATTTGGTGAACTGAGGAAAAGAAAGAAAAAAAGAGTAAAGATTATGTAAAGGAAGGTTGATCTAACATGAAGAAAACTGTATTTAAAAAAAGAAATATAAAGTGCATGCATCCAAAACAAGAAAGAACTGGCCATGGTCACATAGCAAAAGGGACAGCATAGTGTCTGAAAAGATGTTCTGTGAATAGCTCAGTTACTTTTTGGATAATGAATAATAAGCTGCTTTCCTTCTTGAATGGATAATTTGAATTTCTCCAAAGGAGCTTGAGATGCTCTGGCTTCTGACCACACAAATAAAAATCATATCAACAAAAAAATGAACCTTGAAAGGAAACACATTCGCTTCTTTGATGTAAAATGTGCTGTATTAGATTTGTTGTTTACACTGTATACACTATTTTAGGCACTATTTATTGCAACTAATCATTAAAAGCACATGAAACTGGTTACATTGCCTATACACCAACATAAATGGCTTTAGGCAAAGCCTAATTGTTCTTTCTTTGTTTATGGTGACACAAACACCATGAAATGTGACGAGTTATCTCAGCTGTCTGCCCCTGAGACTTGGAAAAATTTTTCCATCACTGCCATGACCTGGGAAGGAAACAATCTGATCCAAAGAACTTGCGGAGATAAAAATCAGTTTAATAGTCATTCTTGATTTATCGTTACTTGGTTTCTGTCAAAAAAAGGAAGACCCTGACTGCTCTCTCAGTTCTACTCATGCAAAAATCCAAACTGGGGAACTAAATAATTCTGGAATCTGTGTTTTCCACCACACAAGATATGGTGGGGAGGTTCTGTAATGCATAAGAGAAATGTAAGGCTGGAAATATCTGCCTAACATGACCATAGTTCAAGCTGTCAACTCAGGCTTATAAATAGTACAAACTGAGAGAGGCAGAGAGGTGGAGCAAGGCTTAGCTGTCATATGGCCTTAGCTCTTTGGCTTCTCCTCTCTAATATTCAGGCCATATTCACCTTGTGAGTGTCTGAGTGTGCCATGATACCTGATCTGAAGGGATCCTTTGATGTCCATCTCTTTCAGGTCTAAGCTGGTGGACTATTCCATGTTCATTGTATTGGTACCAATGAGAAATTTATAAGAAATGCAGTCACAGCCTCACACAAATCCATATGACCCACGTTCAGGGCATCCCTTGACACTGAGTTTCAGCAGTGATTTACTTTTCCTCTTATACAAGTTGTGAAGAGAAGATAGAACAGGAGAAGGGAAATGCAAGGGGAATAACAAATAAAGTGGCTTTTCAAGCTGAATTTAGCTGTGGAAGAGAGTTGCAGCTGTAAAGCTTGGGGAAGTCCTACGGGGTCAGTCAGTCCTGGGTGGGCTGTGGACTGGATGCCCAGTACTAATGCTATTTTTCATTTCTAAGACCAACAGTTCTACAACAGGAGTGACATACAGCATCTATGAGTTGCCCCTACAAGGCAAGCAGGCAAGCTCAATTTCAATTGAGCTTGAATCCAAACGTAAAAAATTCTCTGTGTTCATCCATCCATAATATCTATGTTTTTTTCTCCCTTCATCTGTTGCCACAATTGTGCCACCGGGGGGTTCTTTAACTCAGTTCTCCACCGCTTTTACCCATGTTTCCCAGAATGCTGGCAGCTGCAATATAATGAGATTATTTATGATTTCTAAATATCATCTTCTAATGTATCTCCCAGGCCAGCAAAGCAGCAACCCAGCAAATCTCAATGAACCAGAGCTGCCTGTAGCAATCCCAAAGTGTCCAGCCATCCATTTCCATTTCCTGGTTTCACTGGTTTCTCACCGCACTTTTTCAGATTTCCTTCTTGAGCTTTTTTTTTTCTTTTCAGCAATAATGGAAAGAAAAATGTTATTGGCTGCTGATGTTCAATCCCAAAGAGTCATTGCAGATGGAACCTTTTTCCCAGGAATGTTTTGGTAATGTACAGGGTAAAATGGAACTTCTGTCCTCAAGACTGTCCTGAGACATGGACAAGGTGTCCTTGATCCAGCAGCCCCTGAAGGAGAGTCTGCAGTGACATGAGTGCATGTGCTCCCAAAGGTATCAGGTCTCAGCAGCTGGAATTTCTACCATTCCTGCATTTCCTTCACCCACTTGGGGCTTTGCCTTTTCAGACAGGTACTTTAGGGTGAACACGTTTCTAATGCAGCAAGTGGAAACTTGTCTCCTTCAGTGTGAGAATGAGTTGGCTGCTTTTCAGCAAACTTGTTGGGCATTTATGTCTAAATACAGGCTCACATATAGCAACAAAATAAAATTTCAAAATTTTTATAAAATTCTATTTTATGTTGATTAATTTTTAAACACCTTTTTTTGCTCTGTATAGTTGGGAAAAAAACCCCTGTAACCTCCTCTTTGTGATAGTACTTCAAAATTTATCTTCAGCTTTCCATGGCCAAAGCAGTTAGAGAATAACTGTGAAATCCCTGTAGCTCCCTTGCTGGTCAAGGCATTGTATCCTCATTTTGCAGATAGTAAACTGAACAAAGGACTTGCCCTCGGCCATGTGTGCCAGTCTCTGCTGCATTTATTGCAAAACTGTAATCACTGGCAGAAGCGATGACAAAGTCCCCATCTTTGGCAATCTGGCACTGTATTAAAGGTAATGTAGCTCGATTTATGCTTTAATATTTAAGTCAGATGGGGGGAAGAGCGTGCTGTGTGATGGCTGACACCACCAAGCACAGGAGTCGAGTCTGAGCTGTATTTCTCCCGTCGCTGTTGCAACATCACCCAGACATGCAGGCTTAGTGGGACCGAGCTTAGTATTTTATCACCGACCCATGGCAAGGTGGTGGTGGAAGAATTTCCAGCTGAGGCTGCAACGCGCAGGCAGGAAAACGTCACCGTTGTGTGCTGCTCCAGAGCAGTCCTGCTGCTGGCCAGCAGAAATCTCCTGGATGCGATTCCTGGCTCCTTGCGAGATTGTAGAGCTGGGAAGTGCACCCTGGAAACACAGCACTTGTGCCGACGGTGCTCTTCAGTGTGGTTTGACTCTCCCTCTGTGCACAGATAAACACAGCCCTGTGCCAGCAGCCACGTGTAGGTGCACAGAGAAAAAGAGGCTCAAACAATATGAAATGGAGGGCTGCAGAAAGGCATGTTGAAAATGTAAGGGACATTTATGTTAAAGGAAGGCGTGAGAGCTGCAGGAAGAGCCAAATTACAAAAAAAGAGTGAGTACTTCAAGCAGCCAAATTAAACAAGGCACAATGGGGGCCAACTTTGCCTCCCAGGCATTTCACAAGCCCACACCCCAGAGTTCAGGGGGTGCTGGGGGGAGAACCATGTGTCCCTCCAGGTCTTATTTAACTTGGCCACACGTAAGGAACTTTAACTCTTTTGTGACTTGCTGATTTCTACAGCACTTGATTATTCCCTTTTTCTTCTTCTTTATTTCTGGGTACTTTTTATTGGATAAGTTTGAAATCCTTTAGAAAACAAATAACTTCTTTTGATTTAAAAAAATAGTCATTAGAGTCAAAGCATAAAGTCATTTCAGTCATAGTATCTTGGAGGAAAATAGATACAGTATTTTGGAAAGAATTTGAAATGAAAACACAAAGCCTGATGGGATTTAAATGTAGAAAACCAAAAATTCAGTCTTGCCTCCTCTTTTCCCTTCCCCTATCCATGAGGTCACCATTTCTCATCTCAGAGGCTATGGCATCTTGCCAGGATCCTGAGGCAGCCACCAGAAAAAGTGCTCTTGCTCCTGTGAGCACAACGCAGGATCAAACCGGCCAAGTGAAAACAATCAGAGCGGCTTATTTGAAGCTAAAAAGAGAGAAACTTTATAGAACTAGCAAGAAAAAGACATCCAGAAAAGGCAGGCAACTGCTTTTGTCCCTCAAAAATTTGATGCATAAGCGTTTGAGATTAGGTGAAAATGTGTGAAATAGTGGATGTGCACTGAAATTCAGCATTGTAAACAGCTTGATTGTAATGGAATTGTGTGTCCATATGTGTGTGGGCATACAAAAGATGAGTGTGCTGGTCCCTGAGACGTGGCAGACCTCGGTCCAACAAGTTTTACTTTAATCCTGCTTGGAAGCACTTCCCTGCAGCAGGCTGGCTCTCTGAAGAGCAGGGGTTGACACTGCTCACATGTCAGCTCTACTGCTTCTGGGACAAATTACTTTTCTCACAGCATTACTCGTTCTGTCTGCGCTCAGACCTCAGGAGGTGCTCCTTTGCTCTGCCCTGGCATGGTATGAACAGGAGCTAAGCTTTGCATCCTGTGTAACTCTCAGCCCACATGAAGAAGATGTGATCACTCTCTGACACTCTACTGGCCTCATTTAGCTACAGGTATTTACCTTTTTTAATAAACTGTGACGCCTTTGGGGGTAAATCCAGAGCACGAGGGGAGTAGGGATTGGGAATGTTCTTCTCCCCTTGCAGATTTCTCTGCAGTAAGACCCTGTAAACTCAAAGGACCTGCTGGCAGTATTGATGGCTCCTACTTGCTCTGCCACAACTCAGAACTGTAGAATATCTTAACTTGGAAGGGACCCATAAAGATCATCGATTCCAACACCCTGCTCCTC
>QWTY01057855.1:0-12301 GCA_008033365.1 Pseudorectes ferrugineus
CAAAACAAAGGTAATTAAAGGTGCCTGGAAATTCTGCAGTTTTATTAATTACTGACTGGTATTTATTTGATGACGTTAAACTTACGTAGTGTCTAGTCTACCATGTTTGAAATGTTGAAAATGATCAGTCATTTTTCTTTAGAAATACCCACTGTTGCTGACGTGGCTTTGCTCTTTGCAAATTGGGATTTGTCCCTTTTACACTGCTGGGAGCTCTCTCACTCTTCCTAAGTGTAGTTCCTTCAGTTCCAGATTACCTAGGTGTGGACCCTGGTCCTGCTCCAGCCACTGCTGGGTTTGTATAGAGCTGTAAATTCTCACACCCCTCCCAGTCCAGGTCTACCTTTCTTTCCAGCCTTGGTGGTTTTGAAGTCAGTTTCATCTTCCTGGAAGTGGCACCTGTAGTTTCCTGATAGCTCATTGGTTAGTGGGGGTGGTTTTTTCTTTTCCTTGTCTCTTCGGGTTTTTTTCCAGATCTGTGTCTCTGTATATTTTGTTCCTGGTTTCCCCTTTCTCCCTCAATTTCCTAATTGTCAAGGTCTCCAGTCAGATAACCTCACTAGAATAAACATTCTGGCCCTTTTCTGCTGCTTTCCAGCCATTTGGCCCCCAGGATGGATTTTTTTTTGTCTCCTTTACTTGGCAGCAGCAAGACTGTCCTGCAGTTTTTAAAGATCACTAGAGCTAAGCCATGTGAAACAAACCTCTCTGGAGCAAAATTAGACTCCTCAAAAAAATAACTCCTCCATTAAAACCTGGCAAGTCTAAGAAACCATTTGCAATTAATGCCAATGTACTACAGTTATGCATTGGAGCTGATGTAATCTCCATCTCTGTGATGGAGATGGATGCAGGTGGCACACAAACTTCTGTTGTGTTTGTGGATTTTGAAATATGTTTGTCTCTCCTTCACTCTGTGCCACTAAAATTATGACAAAGTGTAACTCATTCCAGTTGCTGGGCCAGGAAAAGGGAAGTGATGCCTCTGCACAGCTCCTGGAGCCATTTTTAACATCTAATGTGTTCTAACATGCTGGGTAACAAAAATAACAAAGAAGAGATCTCAGTGCTCTCTTCTGAGTAAGTTGTGTGCTTACAAATAATCACACAATGCTAATTTATGTGGTTTTTTTCCCCCAGGGTATGGTCTCCGTTGCCACCGAGCCATTATCACCATCTGCAGGCTAATTGGCATTAAGGACATGTATGCCAAGGTCACTGGATCCAGAAACTTGATTAACATCACCAGAGCTCTCTTCAGAGGCCTGGCCCAACAGGTGGGTGCACTCCCAGTGTCCATTAGGTCAGGGGACAGAAGGGGATGGGTGTTGTAATAGTTTGTGGGCAAACAGTTTCTATTCCAGGCTTCAAATGAAGTAATCTTACAAAGAGCAAACACAGTCAGCAAGGAGATAATTCCTCAGCAGTTCTATGGAGCTGTCCAGGAACAGCTGTGTGTAACTCTGCCTGTTCCACAGCCAGGTGTCTGCAGGGGACATCTCAATTCCTGGGCTTTCATTTGGTGTGGTTTTGGTGACCACTGAAAAACCCTGGGCAGAGGGAATTGTGGGCCAGCTTGGGTTGCTGGTGCTTGTTTGTGTTCTACGTTCTCATTGCCCAAGGACTGAAGCCCCAGCTGCTTCTGTTGCTGCTGTAATTGAGATCTCTGAGGTCAGTCAGGGAGGTGGTGTCGTTCCCTCCACCTCTGAGTGCTCACAGTGGAGATGTCTCTGTCTGAGCCAGCTGCCTGGAGTTGATGGAAAAGCTCCAACATGCAGCATTTCATCCTACTTCCTTTGAACACCAGCCTCAGGATGAGTCAGCCCCTTGGAAATTCCTGGTTATCTCATTTGTTTGCAGTTTTGGTGGCTGCCAAGATTTAGCTGCTTGCGTTCCCAATACAGCCCTGCAGAGCTGTAGCTGTCAAATCTGTCACCCTGTCCTGGCCAGCTTTATCAGCTCAGCCTCAGGAGGTGAGGGAGTTGTGATCCTCTTTGCCTAACGAGAGCCACAGATCTCACAGCTTAGCAGTACCTGAGGGCAATCAGACTGGAGGAAATCTGGCATTGTATTTTCAGTGCATTGTCTCTGAGCATCTTCCACAGAAAGAACAGAAGAAGGGCCTGCTGTATAGATTATTGCTTTGAGAGTTACGCACTTGATATGTTTTCTTGACTGCCATGAATGGGAAAAATTTCCTGTCACCTGTAAACATCTATTCTGTAAAACCTGTTATCAAAACACCTTGTAGGCAAGGAAGAGGTGTAGTTGAAAATAATGTTACATTCTTATCTTCATATTAGCTAATACCACCTGGCAGGGCAGTAACAGGCACTTTTCTGTTGTCAAAGCAAAATTTATATCCACATAAAGACATAAAAATGTTCCTACATGGTACCAACATGCCAACAGGCATGTTTATGAGCAGGATGTGTCTTTCCAGGAGCAAGTTCCTCTGAGATGGCACTGTAGTGCTGATTAGTATATCTGAGGTCTGGCTATCTGAATTTTTGCCCAGGAAGTTGAGCCCAACAAATCATTTCATTGACACAGTGCTTAAACTGTTTATTAGGAAATTACTTCTTGGGGTTTTTAGCCCCTACCCCGTACACCATGTAGATTTTGGCCTGAAGTAAAGCCACAGTGTGCATCATTGTTTTGGTTGTCTTTTCCCTGCCCTGCTCCCAGGAGACTCACCAGCAGCTGGCAAACAAGAAGAGCCTCTACGTGGTGGAGTTCCGGGAGGAGCAGGGCCCTCTGCCCATCGTGGTGGCCCTGCCCGAGGGGACTGTCCGGGAGGATCCTGAGCCTGAGGATGAGGTTCCAAACACAAAGCTGGAGTGGAGAGAGGTGAAAGAAGCCCAGGGAATGCTGAGATCTCCCTGGGCGAGTGTCAGACGGGCGGCGTGCTGACAGCTTCGGTCCCTCTGTGTCTGCAGCTCAGGGGTGCAGCTGGCAAAGCCTGGCTCAAATAGATGGGGTGTCTAGGCTTGAGGTTCAGGGGAGAGCAGCAGGAGCTCTCTCATGCCATCCATGTCACTGCTGCTGTCCAGGAACACTGTTTGCTTTCCCACAATTCTCCTGACCGCTGTCCGAGGGGGAATGTTCAGATGGAAGCAGTCAGTGAACGTCTTTGGTTTCAAGCATGCTTTTACTCCATTCCAGAAGATGGTTTTTAATCAAGAGCTCCCATGTTTCTTTCACAAGCTCTAGGGAAACCGTTGGAAATACAAGATTGTGAAAGCAATAAAGAATCATCAGAGTGGGTTTAGTTTGGATTTGTTTGGATCCATTTTTTTTTTTGCAAAATGCTGGTGTCTGGGAGATCCTGAAGCAAGCAGCAGTAGTGGGAGTTCATGTGCATTCCGAGGCTCAGGGGTTAAATTCTGTGCCTCCCAATCTGTGAGTGCCTGTCATGGCATTTCCCCAAATGCCAAAAGATGCTTGGGCCACCTCTTTAAGGGAGAAAATACCTTAGAAATCCTTCAAGACCAACCTGGGAGTTGACATTTTAAGTTCTGATGTTAAAGACATTTAGGAGCAATGTTTTACATTGATTTCAACGCAGGTTTCTAAAGACAGCAGTTGTGTATATACAGACAGGTGGGGTGAATTTAAATGAGTTTTATCTCACTCTTGCAATGAAAATCCTAATTCCAAGGCCATGCCTGCTGAGCAGTGGGATGAAGGCTTTTTTCCTGTTTGCCAGCTCAGTCTAAATACACCTTCAACGGGATTGCCAAGTGTTCAGGTTGCAGACTTTCTTGTCAGCAGCACATCGAGCTGCTGTTGGGAAATGTGCTCACACTCAGCTTGCATCCCTGCTGTTGAGCTACGTCCCTACATAAAATTAATCTTTTGTGGCTTTACTGTTCCCACAAGTTTGTTCCTATTAACATAGGTGCTTGTGTAGATGTTTTACCCAGCTTGTGTAGATGTTTTACCCAGATGTTTTACAGACTGCTCATCGCTCACAGAGAGAGCTGACTGTAAAATGAGAAACTCCTGCATTTTCCATGGAGCTGGCCACAGTTTTCTATTAAAAATCAAATTCTTCTCCAGCAATTCAGGAGAAGATTGAAGTTCTCCCAATTCACTGCATTGCTGGAGGCAAGGTATCCAATATGCAAATATTTGGAGAACAGTTAACATGGTGGTTAAACCACTTAGTCAGGCAAGAGCAACCAAGATTACAATCTGGGCATAGTTAATGAATATGTCTGCAATCTTGTTTTTAATAGGAGCTGATCCTTTGCCTGCCTTCAAGTGCACAGATTGGTTTAACTAGCATGTAATTGCCTGCTCTCTAGAGCAGATGCCTGCAGACCTCCTTGTCCTGCTGAGGAAGCTGGAGAAAAACAGAAATGGGAACTCCAGTCACACAACCAGATGAAATCTGGTGGTGGCTGCAGGGGCACAAGAGGCCCAGTGTTTCAGCAGTGTGAATGGGGCTTGTAAATGCTCTGAAAAAAGCCTGATTTGTGGCTTTTTAAATGGGCTGCTCCATCCAGTTACACCTGCAAGGGAATCCCAGGGATGGGGAGGTACCAGTCTGGGGGGATCTGGGAATTCCTGAGCAAGTGCAGGCCATGGGGTGGAGCAGCCCCAGATCTTGGGCCAGGCTGGGAGCAGCTCTGCAGGCAGGGACTGCAGTGCCTGTGGTCAACAAACTGCAAGGGCCAGCCTTCCCACATCCTGGGGAGCCATTCCCTTGATGCCATGGAAGTATCCCCAAGGGAAAGCCTTGCTAGCCTGCAGTGTCCATCATGCCCAATGTTTCCAGCAAAATGACAGCACATTCTCCGGCCAGTGCTGCTCTCTGTGGGGAAGAGATGTGCTGCACACGTGGGCTGTAGGTGCTGGGAGATGCTCTGAGCTCTGGGCAGCATCGTTCCCTTCAGGAAGCATTGGGGGTGTGCCATTTCCCAGACAGCTCCCTTGGGCTGCCCAGCTTCTGGGGCATGTCAGTCTCCAGGGCTGTGATTACATGACAGGAAAGCTGGGCATGATGGACCTCTCTTTTGTGTTGTTTTCTCTTCTTCCCACCATGCAGGGAAGGTGCACCTTGCTGCAGTTCAGCAACCACCCCTCACTGTGTCCCTGTCCCATGCTGGGGCACTGCAGCCCTGTGCCAAGCAGGGACAGCCCTCACCCTGCAAGCTGCTCAGCTGCGTGGGGTTGAACCTGGGGTCACACCAGGAGGGTATCCAAGTTCCAGCACTTGCTGTCAGTTCATTCCTGACCCTCTGGTGGGGGGGTCCCTTCTGTCTGCCCAGCTCTCCCCAGGCAAAGGTCCAGCCCAGGTGACTCTGGGGCCACAGAGCCTCCCTCAGTGCCCCTCCCAGTGCCCCTCCCATGCCAGCAGCACCTGGCTGTTTTTCCCCAGTGTTGGCTTCCAGCAAGGCTGGGCTGATGCTGTGGGGGAGGCACTCAGCAAAAAGGGTGGGGACAGAAAGGCACGGAGGGGGACTGGTGCAGACTGGTGTGAACTGGTGTGTGGTGGGCAAAGCGAGGCAGAAGGAATGAGATTGGAGCTGTGCCAAACGTGGGCTGTAAATGGGATGGCCACAAGGCACAGGGACAGGGACGTGAGGGGCCAGGCAGCACTGCTGGGTGGCACACCTGGGTGCAGGAGGAACAGAGACAGCTCATCCCAGGGCCCAGGGCAGGACTGCAGAGCCCTGCCTTTGTAAACACACCCAAGCAGAAAGGCATCTTTGTGTTCCCCTGTCACATTCAGGGGCGTTAATAGAACCTGGGCACCAACACCCCCACACACACCCCATGAACGATGGGATGATGAAACCAGTTTCAGCAGGTGGGTGCTGAACTTCAGAGCCCTGTGCCATTGTCCAAAGTGCCTTTGAGTTCCCTCCCTGCTCTGAAAAGGGGTTTTTCTTTCCACCTCTGTTGCAACCAGTTCGCTGTTGTCACAGTAACACAAGCAAAACAAGTCAGGCTGGTTTTCAGCGAGATAAAAAAACCCATAAATGTGTTCTTTAGTTTGCAATTAAAAAGCTTCAAACCAAACCCATGGTCACAGGTCAAAAGTTCCCCCGGATATGAAGCAACAGAGGGGCCTCCAAGTCAACTTTTATTTACCTCTTGTTTTCTAGTCCTTGTTGTTATCCAGGAACTTCAGACTTAAAATGGAAGCATTTTTTGCCCCACAAGCTGGAAGGGATAATTTGGTACCACGGTTTATTTAGGCACCTCTAGCATGTGAAAACATCCCTTCCTGGGTCTAAACCCCCTTTAAATTAATTCCTTGTCATGGTTTAACCCTGCCTGGCAACTGATCTCCACGCAGCCACTCACTCAGTCCCCGTGGTGGCACTGCCCTGTCAGGGTACAGTGCTCCTGGGGCTGTGGCTGGGTGCAGCAAAGGGAAAAAGAGCAGCAAGGACTCACCCGTTCTCAAAATCACAGCAAACCCATCTTTATTAGTGACACCGTGGAAGTGTATGAGAGAGCAGCCATTCACCAAAAGCAGGAGCTGATTGCCTCTGCCTATTGAGGATTTGATTCTGATCACCCACAGAATTCTCCTGCAGCCTGCACCCCCTTCCCAGGCTGTGTTTTGTGGGGGGATCAAAGGCAGTGGTAATTCCTGGCGCTAGGGTTGTGCCTCAGAATTCAGCAGTACCCTTCAGGAGCTGCAATGATCCACATTGCTCCTGAGCTGAGTTAAATGTTGTCCCCATTGCTCATCCCAAGTGAGAGAAGGCATTTTCACAAACTGCATGAGAATATTAATTTGTACAGTGGGTTTAGGGAGGGAAACAGCCTGAAATGGGCACGCAGCAATTAAAGTGACACAGTTTCACACTCGTGCTCCTTAGTGCTGGTTGTTCACGTTTCCCGATACCAATAACAACCCTGGACGCATAAAGGTACAGTCCAGGGAGATTTTAGCCCTTTGAACCCAACTATACTGTGTTTTTTAAAGCTGGATGTTGGGATTTTTTTTATTTTGGCCCCAGTTACCAACATCAGACTGTACCGAACTTGGAAGAGACTGAAGGGAAACAGATTGTGCCAGGATATTCCTTTCTCTGGCAGGCTCCTTGTATTCGTCACCAAGATCCCACATAAAAAG
Organism: Pseudorectes ferrugineus; assembly: GCA_008033365.1. Taxonomy (NCBI): domain Eukaryota; kingdom Metazoa; phylum Chordata; class Aves; order Passeriformes; genus Pseudorectes; species Pseudorectes ferrugineus. The sequence continues at coordinate 7,100 of QWTY01057855.1, forward strand.
CTGCTTGTTTATAGGATATACATTAAAAAACAAAACCCAAACCCAGCCTGGAGACAGCAGTCATTGTTCCCGGGGTTGTTCATGCTCTCAGGATGATTTCCATCGCAGGAGTGAGAACGCGTTGTGGATCACGTAAAGCAGGGTGGCCACGAATGCAAACACCTGTGATGGAAAAACACACCAGCCAGTCAGTTCTCTGTTGCACGGGGCCATTCCAGCACTGAGCACACCCCTCGTGACGTGCCCTATTTCTCACGTGTTTGGGGACATCCGTGCATTGGGGGGCTGTGACTGGTTTCTCTCCCCCCTCCCCAAATTGTTGATGCAAATAAGGATTTGCACTTGAGGCCACTCCAGAGCCACCTCCTGGCGTTCCTTGCCCTCCTGCCAGGCACTCACCACGGCAGCAATGTTCTCCTTGTACTCCTTTGTTCGCAGGGGAGCCCCGACAAGACTATAGGTCGTGGAGGCTTCCAGCACCGCGGCGCTGAGGTAGAACAGCGCTGCTGTCCCATGGCAGATGACATCCTAAGGAACAAGGATCACACCGTCACCTCCAGGGGGGTCACACTGCCCATACAGCCACCCCCAGCCTGCAGTTTGGAGTGCAGCAGCAGCATCCTGCTCTGCAGGGCACAGGCAGGCAGGGGAGGCCCTGGGGTTTGTCACAGGCACGTACCAAGGTGACCCAGCAGCTGCCGCCGCCGCCGTGAGCCCCACACAAGTAGAGGCACAGGAGGGAGATGGACATGACGAAGCAGAACACGGAGACAAACATCACCCAGCCCTGCAGCATGGGCTCTAAGACCCTCGAGGATGCCACCAGGATCCACACAAGGCCCCCAAAGATCTGCAAGTCAAAGTGGGGGACAGGATGAGTGTGGGATAAAATGATTTATCCAGAGCAGAGCCAAAAGCCATGCACGCGTCTGGCACTGGCAATGCACGTGGCAACAGCCCATGAGTTCTTCCCAGCCTCCACTTGAAACTGGGCATTTAGCTGGGACCATCTGCCACTGATCCTGACCCAAAAAAATCCTCACTGTAGCCCTGCCTCCTGGTGCCACTGCCGCTCACACCCTCCCTACCTCAGTGTGCTGGGGAGGCTGGTTCAGACCCTTCTGAGGGCTGGTTTTAATGAACAGGGAGGCTGATCTGGGACAGGTGTGTTTGCTTCACACCCAGTGTGTCAGATCCCTGCCAGGAGCAGTGTCAAACCCAGCTCACCTGCACAAACAGCACAGACACCTGCCCTCACAAAGGCCACATGCAAATATCACCCTGAAAGGAGAGAGCAGGCTCAGGAGAGGTTTGACTCTCTGGGTAGGGGAAATATGAGGATCGCAGCTCCTTTTTGGCAAGGGGAGCTTGTGTTGCTGCTCCAGCTGTTTGGGTCATCCTTCATTGGCTACACCAGAGCTGTGCCTGGTCCCAGCTGCTGGTGTGGGAGCAGGTGGGACCTCCTCAGCCAGCCTTGGGAGTTTGCCATGGGTTTCCTGGTGGGACACAGGGACAGCTACATCTAGGCTCCATCCCTTCACCAGCAGACTCCTGCACAAGAGGATGGGAGCGTGGTGTTCGGTGCTGTGGAATGTCTGGAGCGCAAGTGGTGCCTTTGCACTGAAATGTGCTCAGCAGCTTTTCTGTGCCACAGATCAGCCCAGTTGTTTCTTGGACCTGTGCAAAGTTTAGTCCGTGCAGCATCCTGTGGTGAGGAGCTCCTCAGCTGAACCCACGCTGTGTGGACCAGCGCTGCTGTGGGGACCTATCCCTCACCACCAGCTAGTCCAGGATTCAGGCAAATGTCCAGAGGTAGGAGAGCCTTGCTGACTCTAAGGTCATTCTGATGGCCAGTGCATCCCAGTCAGCATCCAAGTGCCAGCTCATACTCATTGTGGCATTTCCATTTCCTTCCAGGCATTTTGCAAGTGCAAAGAAAGTTTCTGATTTATGATAACTCAGAAAATGTTACATCATTGGTGTCACCCCACAGCTGTAGGAAAGTTCATTGGTGCCATCATGCAAATTGACACGACATCAATTATGTGGTTGAGATGTGGCAAATGCCTGCGTGGAAATGGGTCTTCCACAGTGCTGCTGTTCTGGTGCCTCTTGTAACAACCACAGACTGACACTTGAACACTAATCCAGTCCTTTTATTCACTCATGTGCTGACACAATGAGTGTGTTACAGCTGAAAATCCTGGGGAAAAGCCTTATGGCTGCCTCGTTAAAATCAAGCACAAATTCTGGTGAGATACGAGGTTGGGGGAAGAATTACCACAGCTCACTTCCTACTACTCACCATCTCTCCTTCCTGCAGGCTGTGGTTACTCACTCAGAAAAGTTTGACATGGTTTGATTACTGACTTTGGTTTTATGCTGCAGACTCATTAAAAACAAGGAAGGATTGAGAGGCTGTCAGTAACTCACAGCAGGGTGTGGACAGCAGCCTAAGAAAAAAGTTATCCTTTAAATAGCATTTTACAAAGCAAACATCTGTTTTCAGCTTGTTTCAGCTCTTCCACATGGGCCTGGGTATCCATATGTGCAGAAAGTTCTTCAAATTAAATACATTACAAGAATTAGACTGAGCCTCACAGATTAAAAATGGTAGCTCTTAATCAGCCCACGCAGATGTGGCAATCATCTGAGCTGCAGGTAGGATCTTCTGAAAATTTCACAACCTTCTCAGTATTTAAAATGCCCATTTTGTTTTGTTTTGTTTTGTTTTGTTGTTACCATCTTGGCCCAAGGCAGGCAACCCGAGGTTCCACTAAGGAATGAGAAGCTCTTTATCCCTCTGAATGCTGTGATTCAAGGCAGCCACCTCCTTTGTACACAGCAGAGGTCATACAGCTGCACAGCCCAGAGTCTTCCTGGAGATGGAGAAATCCAGTCATGCAGCATTCCTCCTTCCTGGGTGGTTCCTGGGCCTTCAGGATGCACATTTCCACATCTTACCCAAACCAAAGGATAGGGTGCTCATTTCAGCAAGCTGCCCTGCCAAATCCCCTGGAGACAGGGATTGCAAACAAACAGTTCAAGGGGAATAAGCACGCTGAGGCCAACAGCGGGCTCAGCACCAGGACTAACACAACTCACGGCAGGGGTGGCTGGCAAGTGCCTGCCCAGCCAAAACCTCCACAGGGACTTAATATCCTCCTTCCTGTAGCTGCAGGAAACCTGGACCCTGCTCTCAGGCAGAGACAAAGTCCGCAGAGCATGATTTGGAGAGGCTGAAGCAAAGCCTTTCTCTACATCCTCTTTGCTGTGTTGTTATCACCAGGAGAACAAAGGAAATGCCGTAAATCCCAGGAGTGTGGACCAAGCTGGGTGACAGGAAAGGATTTTGGTGCCAGATGACAAAGCTGAAGATTTTAGCATGAAATAATCTGAATGCCATCCTACAATGGTCAGCCAGAGCTTTCAATGCTGGACCAAAGTGCTCGGAATTTGGAAAAAAAGCCTCCCAAGCTCTTGTGAGAAGAGCAGGTTTCGTGAGTGGAGCAGAGGCCACCGGGAAAAGGTTCGAGTTGAGACTTTGTATCTCTTAGCCCCTGCTCACAGCAACTGCTTTTAACCACTTGTTGCAAATCCATTAAGATTATGATCTCCTTCTGCTCAATGAAGTTACAACGTGGAAAGAAGTTACAAGGTGTTTGCTCACCTTTTGCTCACCCTTCCCTCACCCACACGCCCAGGTCCAGCACTCCGCACCTGCAGCTCAGGAATGCTGCACTGGAGCAGCACAGCTTCGGCTGATCGGGCTCTTTGCTGCTGCAAACAATTCCCTCAGCTCGCCCTAATGCCCTGCTCTGAGCGAGCAGCTCATCCTCTGCCTGTTCTATCCGCCAAAATCATCTTCCAGTTAATTAACCAGCTCAATTTGGCCGCCTACTTTAAACCCACCAGCAACCCCTGCCATTTTTTTAGGCAGGAAATTACAAAAGCTTTTCAAAGGCACCAGAAAAATCCCACTGTAGACTAAAAGAGAGCTTCAGAGCCTCAGGCCCTGTGGTTTTCTCCGATGAGGAGTTGCCCCCAGCCCCTTGTGGCTCAGGGACCTGAGCGGGGTCAGTGTTTGGGGACAGGTGCCACCCCTCAGACACCTGGAGCGTGAATTGTGCTGGGTGCCCCACCAGCAGCCGTGGCCCTCCCCCAGGGAAAAGTCAGCACTCACGATTTCAGGGATGAAGAGCACATCTGGGAAGGTTGTCAGGACCGCCAGGCCACTGGGCAGAGAGCTGGTGGTGGTTGAGGAGGACATTGGAAGCCTCTGGCACGGTGATTATCGGCTGTTCTGCTCCTCACTGCTAAATGCAGCCTCCTTACCTGTCCCTCTCCCTCCCTCTCTCTGTTCCTCCTTTCCTCCCCTTCCTGCTCTCGTTTCTTTCTCCTTTTCTCCACTTCCCGCTCAGGTGTCTTTCCCCGCTGCTTCCTGCTGACAGACGAAGACAGCTGTGAGTGGCAGAGGTGTGGCCAAACGCTGCGACCTGCAGTCACACGGGAGGTGTTTGGGGATGCAGGGGCAGCCCCGGGGCTGTCCCCGCACAGGCTGAGCGTGCCAGGCAGGTCCCTGGGCGGGGGACTTGTGCCCATCCACCCGGACAGCCTCGGGTCCCCTTTTACATGCACAGTGAGCCAGCGTGGCCCCCGCACACCTGAGGTGGTCACAGCAGAGGACACGAGGGTGGCTGGTGGCCGAGGCAGGCCAGGGTGTGACATGGGGCAAACAGCGGGGCCTAGAAATGTCCCCCAGACATCCAGGGATGAGGGCAATCAAACTGCAGGGCAAACCACCTCCATCATCTCAGAAGGAGATTGGAAATGCCAAGGTAACACAAATGGCCTAAAATGATGAGACTTCCCAAGCCACCTGCCCTTTTTTTTTTTTTTTTCTTTTTTGTCTGTAGTCCATGGAATATTTACTTCTTTGTAACACACTGCGCTGGTTTGGGCCAAATTTGGAGGAAAATATCCTCTGATAGAAGGCAAGTTACAGTCGCCCTTCCCCCACCAGGTTCGGGAAAGAAGAAGAAGAAACCAAAGTCCCAGGAAAACAAAGTTTAACTCTCCGTCTCTCTCCGAAGAAGCAGAGCCGAAAAAGCAAGAAGGGTGCTTCCTCCACTCCGCTCCCCGCAGAAGCACACAGAGCAAGATAGCAGTGTCCTTGGAGCACAGAACTGCTTTGAAAAAGTT
>QWTY01057859.1:0-11395 GCA_008033365.1 Pseudorectes ferrugineus
TGGACTGACCTGTATATGCTGTGTAGAGTCATAGGTTACTTGAAATACATTTCAAGTAACAGTTTTGATTTGCTACTGAGACTTTTTACAGTTATTACTGCTGAATAAATTGGCAGTATTTACTTTAAGGGACAGATTTGATATGGTGTGTTTCTGAATACCATGGAACATAATACAGCACTGAAGTTTGCTGGAAGTAAATGGTTGCTTTAAAACCATAACACAATTAATTAATGAATAGTGAAGTGAACTTTGAATGAGTTTTAAGACCATGCACATTCCAAGTTAAATGATTAGTAGTCTGAGCCTGCAGCTATTATGGCTGAAATATTTACATAAGAAGTTTAGAAGCTCACCTGGTGGGCAGACTTTCAGAGGGATCTTCAAAACATCATTCTTTCAGATTTCCTGTAGTAGTCTTCCTCCTTCAGAATTTATGCTAGCATTCTTGGCCTTCTCTGAGCCTCCTGATACCAAAGTGGCTTTCCTCTGAGCTTGTTTCTTGGTGCTAAGTGTTGTAGAGCAGCTTTTTTGTTTTTTGGGGTTTCTTTTAAACACAGTCCTTCTCTGGCTGCTGTTCAGAATACTTCAGTTATTACTGTGTGTCCCACAGTGGCTCCATCTATGTTCCTGTCTTGTAGACTTGCTCTCAGTCACCTTTGCCTGGGACATACACATATATCTCCTCAGCACATGAATAGATCTGTCATCCCCATGTGCATACCTTGCTGCTGGAGGGGGTTGTCTGCTGGGGCAGACAAATTCTGGACTGGCATTTTAATGCCAGTTCTGTTATTCAGCTTGAGTTGAACTGCTGTGTGTGGGTGTCCATGCATCCTGGAGGTGTCGAGACTGTTTAGCATCTTTATACATTGTACACACAAAGAGAAAAAAAGGGCTTTGCATTGATTTCCTTGGTGACTGAATTTTGTTGGACACAGATGTGCTTTTAGAATCATCCATTCATAACTAGAGAGTGCTCTGGATGGAAAAGAAATCATGCTCATAACTGGTTATGTTGATTTGCTACCACTCTTAATAGGCAGTCTAAGACCCAGTGTGTCAACAGCAGCCACACATGTAAATTCACAGCCTCTGCCTCTGAAAGAAGGTAGTTTTGTGGCTCCAGAGAAGGTTCTGTTAAATGAAGCTTGAAATTTGGCTACTGCAATGCCTTAAATGATGTTAATTGGAGCAGCTTATAATGGGAGAGATGGTCTAGTCTTGTGCTGTGATAAGTCATTTCATGTCATCATTGTCTTGGGATTTTTTTTCTCCTCACTTTTTTCATTAGTTTTCTTCCTTAAGTGGTCAAAGATCATGCTGTTCTTTCCTTCCTTTCTTGATTTCTTCACTTTTTGCACTAGCTGTACCTCAATCAAACTATTCCTCCTCAAGTAGCCCTCTTCACAAAGCTTTGTGAAGCTTAGTGAACTTGAACCAAACTTTAACATGCAGAGCTCCTTCTTTAAGACAATTTGAAGGAAGAGGGTGGGTAATACAAATAGGTAGGACATCCTGCAGAGAATGTTTCAGTAGCGGCATAGTTTAGTTCAGGTATGTGGAACAAAGTGAGTGTGTTCTAATTGTAAGTGAATTAGGACTGAGTGTGTACAGTGGAAGCACTTTGTAAATCGAGATTTGAGCTATATGTAGTATTGTTTCCTTTCTCTCTTAAGGGACAAAAATGAGGTTGCTCTATTGTATTTATGGCTGATCCTTCTTAAAATATGTTAATACACCCATCAACTTAAGAATGAGGTGAAAATGAGGAAAGTGTGTGAGTGATGCAGGAACCAGTATTATTTCCGTAGATTCTCAGTTTTCTTAACCCAGCAAGATTAAGTGCAGGTGGAGAGAAAAGTTGTTCTTAAGTTCTGCCTAAAGGCATCAGTTAACTTTACACTAGTATTCTTTGGAGAAACAAAAAAGAGTAGTAAAGGAACAGATCTGCACGAATTTGTTTTTTCAAGGAGACAAACTTATGTGAGTGGGCTGAAGTAACATGTTTGGTTTGAGTACAGTTGGCAGGAATTGACCCAGTCAAAGTGTAATTCCTTTCTCCCACAAACATACGCATTTGTGGACAGCAGCAGAGGAGTACTGCTTTAGATGTGCTTGCTCCTGCATCACCACGTTGGCACGGTATAGATGGCAGAAGAGCAGAAGTTACTCTGCTCTTCAGTCTGTGGCGGGGTGTTGGCAGGCTCTGTGGCAGTCAAGACATTGTCTCTGATCACATCACCAAATTCATTAGTTTCCTGTGAATCAGGTGACATAAGAGCTTACTTATCCCTGAATTCCATCTTACACTGTGTTGCATTCCTCAGCGCATATTGAAAGTTCATTGGAAAGTGTTTATCTGGAAAATTTCCAAGCCACTGTTTTGTTTGATTTAAGTATGATTATTTATTACATGTCTTTTTTTCCACATGTTAGATGAAGGATGGTCATCTGAGAAACATGCTTATTTTAATGTTTACTGATAAAGCACAAAAGTATTTCATCCATGCTACTGTTTTGAAAAAGAGCATCAAATTAGAATATTTAGGATTTACATGATATTTGTGGATAAAAACATCAGGGCAGTGCGTGTTATGTTCCTTTGAATTTGAACTCCCTCTGTTTCCATGTATTGAAAGTTGTTAAGAAAAGATGTTTAAAGGTTTTGCTTACATGGATATTTATTTGATTGTCATCTTTCAAGAGCCTGCTATTAAATTCAAAATCACTGGAGATCTCTGTTAAGTTCCATCTTGACAGGTGTCCACATCATTGCTCAGAGTTGGTACTCCTTGCTGAAAAGCTTGTACATAAAAAAATCCCTGCAGATTCAGTACATAAAATTCCTCTTTTATCTGTAAGAGTTTTAATGAAGGTATTGCCTGTGACCATTCTTTGGTCATTGAAAAGGTAAAGGATGAAATCCCGAATTCACTGAATGTAGTGGCCGAACTTGGGATGACTTCAGTGTGATCAGGCCTTATCCATGTACAAAGCCACAGCAGACTAACAGTGTGCGCATGTGTTAACCTCTTCAGGGAAGGCAAAGAGGAGCTCCCTCCTCCTGTAGAATTGGCACCCCTCTAAGCTGTAAGTGCATTGAAGACTTACTGAAGTCTGCCTTTCAGACTTCAGAGGCATTTAATTTACTCAAGGCTGGAGAAAATTAATCTTCATTATTATTTCCAAACTTAACACTGTTGCCAGTGTCCCTGCCAGAATGTGCCCTACAGATCATTGTTTGGAAGGGTCTGTTTCTTTCTCTGTTGGAATGTGTATTTAAACAGGGCGGTGCCTTGGCTATGCTATTGTCCTCCTCTTCTGAGCTTTGAGTGTCATCTTGTGCTCTGGGGATTTTGCTGCTTATGAACAGGGTTTGAAGGCATTTGTTGCAGATTTTGGAACAGAAGTCCTGGAGTGAAATAGAATAGTTGAAAGCAGCATTGTTTTATTGTTGTTCCCCATGCTGCTGTTGCTGAGCAGGAACAGGGGAAGTGTAGGTAAGCAAAAGAGCTAACTCAGCTGTAGGGCTGGCTGCTGCTGAAGTTGTGGTGCTATGTGGATGTGGTGGTGAGTGGTTTGGGGTCTACTACCAGCTCTTGCCACCTGCTAAGTGGCCCGGTTTTATGTTTGCTTGCTTGTTTTTGTAGAGAACTGGCCTTCCTTCCTCGTTATTCATCAGCAGTCAGTGGGTTCAGAAAAGAATGAACTCTAAAAGCCATGGGTACTCAAGTTTGCTTTCAGCATAGAATGCATTAAGGTAAAACTGAGCTACTCACCCTGAATCCATCCATTTTCATGATTTTTTTTTTTCTTTTTTTTTTTTTTTGTGGCAAGAGATGGTCCAAGCCCTGTCATTACATAATATTTTCAGCAGTTCCCCAGAAAGTCATAATATGGTGTAGTGTATGCATGTAACAGTTCTTGACCACTCAACAAATTTAAAGGCTGTTGCATCCAAGTGAATGTTGCACTTACACATAACTGTTAGGAGGCTCCAAAATATGACAGCTTCCAGATGTATGAACCAACTGATCCCTTTGTTTAGATTATGCACCGCAGCTGATGCCTAGATTAATGCTGGCTGGACAAAGCTATGGGAGATTTGTCTGGTTTCCACAATGCCATGTTTATATTTCAGTTGGATTTTTCCTTCAAAACTGACCTCCCTATGACCTATTGGAGCTGTGTCCACTAGGATGCTGGTTTTAATGTGTCTGCAGCTACTTTCCTTCTGGTGTCTAATGGAACATGTTCTCATTTTCCCACTCCTGGACTATTACACACAATCTTTTTAACTTAACCATGAATTACCTGCTTCAACCTATAAGCACTCAGGTAAAACGATGCTTGTAAAGTTCTTTGCCCCACAGCTAGCTTTTTTTTGGATCGGTTAAAACAGCATTTTGGTTATAGATCTTGTGGGGCTGTTACTTGTCAGGTGTTTTCTTCTGTATGTAGAATAAAGTTCAGTCCTTTGCACAGTGCTTTTTCTGTCTACAGATGATGGTGTGTATATATGTGGCTCTAGCTGTTCTTTTTCGGAGTTCAGCAGGATCTGGAGTGCAGAATTTTACCAAGAAGTTAATTCTCCTTTGTATATACTGTACAGTTATATGTGTTTTCTCAGCCATCCTTATTTATCTTTAGTATTTGTCTTATTTATCTTCAGTATTTGTCTTATTTGTCTTCAGTATTTCAGCCTTTGGTTCTTTTAATTTCTCTGATCTCTCCTGGCTTGTAGTATGCAGGAAGTCTTGCCCCAGTTATGTTTGTGAGTTACTCTTCCTGGGAAAACCTGAAGAAATCAGTAAAACTTCTTAAGGTCTGCATGACAGTTATGTAACAAGAGGGTAGTCACCTATCAGAGTTCAGAAAAATAAAGATGCACAACTTTCATTAATACTTAAGAAAGCATATCATTTTCTACTGTTGATGTTTTGCTGGAGTGGCAGATTCCCAAGACGGTGCCTCATGACAGAAAACTCAGTGCTTTAAAGTATGATATCAGTGCTGAGAATGTGTGCCATGTTATAATGGCCATTTCATTTCTGTGCCCATGAACTAAAGAGAACGGGAAGATATTTTACTCCAGTTTTGCATAATCTGTGCTATTTTAATATCCACTCAGATTGTGCCAAATATGTCCAATGAATACCATATACAATAAATTATGTTCACCCTTGCTGTTAATTGAGCGACTTTTGACTTGGAGTAGTTTTTCATTGTACGATACAGTAGAAATAGATGGAGTGGAATTGAAAGGAGTAACTTTTAATTCAGAATTTAAAAATAAAACTTCTTCTTGATTCCTTTTTTACTGTGTAAACTTAGTTTAATATCTGTAAATACAATTTACTTGTTCTTGGTTTTGCTCTGTTATTTTCATTTACTATCACCTCAGTTACTATAAACATACTGATTTTTGGCAGCAGTAGTAGTTTCATGAGGTAGAAGGTTCTTTATGGAAACTGCTGACCATATACATGTTTTGATATATGGAGAATTTTAATTTTGGTTTTTAGAATGAATGTCTTGGCTTTGACTTCTGCTCGGTTTTGGGAAACTTAGTTATTTCAGTGCTTGAGCAAAATATACAAGAGGTAAGGGAATGAACAGAACCATAACCTGACTCTTACTGCAAAGGTGCTGCTTCTTTAGAGAATTGTACTGAACTTAATTCCAGCTTCAAATATACAAGTAATCATTGTGTATTTGAAACATCTGTATTTTGCTCATGTGCAAGCACATGTGCAGTGTTGTACACCCGTATACCTGAAGCTGGAACTCAGTCCTTAAACTGTAGTACAGTCTTCTTTTATTAACAGTGAGATAAATTAAAAGAAACAGTCTTCTCTTGTTTACCAGTATGATGCATTTCTGCTTTTCAGTCAGTAATCAAAAGTTAAGTGCAGCAAACTAGAAATGAGCACTGTTGAGTCAAGTTGTATGATTTTTTTCCCCTGTTAAATCATTGCTTAAGGGCTTCTGGCCCCTAGCTCAGGAATCCTGCCCAAAAATGCCAGATGTATTACACAGTCAAGTATTGCAATGTAAATAGTGTTCTGTGCCATGAGAGCAGGGTGGTCCATCTCCTAGTCAAAAAAAAAAAAAGAAAAAAAAAGGCAGAAAAGGGGAAAATCCACATGCTCTGAAATAAACAGTAGTTGTAGTGTTATTTCTGGTTTTGGCTGCACAACCAGTGTTTTGGAGCTGAAAGAACACAGATAAATTAGTGCTTTGGACTAGCAGAGAACTGAAACTGAGATGCTAGAAAGCAAGATGTGTCTTGGCTGAGGGTCTATAATTTAGTCAAGCAGGCAATCTAGTAAGTAAAATATTAAAGTAAAGACCATTGCTGACAGGCAAAACCTGTTACTTTACCTTATTGTGAGCAGCAATCTCTTGCACATGGAAGCAGAGTGGACAAAGGATGGGAAGCTGGGAAGGCACAGACATAGGGATCTTCTTGACTTCATGCTGTGACTGTGTATGTTACTGGACCTTCTGAGCATAAACACTGCTGAGCTGTTCTTGTTTTAAATTAAGTCCCTTTGCTGTATATTAACAATTATTTACCTTCCAGTGTGCTTATCCTATTCAGATGCGGTAGTGGATATAGAAGGTTTATTTTCACATTTTTCCATTTTGTGTATGAACATGCCATTTCATAACATTTAAAACTAGTTGAAAGAAGATTCCACAAATCTAACCTGAAAGGAAATTGCCAAGGGTGATGCCATAATCAGATTTATGTTTTGGTTATCTGACAAATCTGTGAACTGCCATAGCTTCCTTGGGTGTGTGCAGAGGAGAAGGGGGTCATAGGAACTTACTTGTATGTGATAAACTGTATTTAAATAGCTTCAGGAATGTAATCCCAATGCAGATCTTGGTGTAATCTCCTCAGTGTGATACTCAGAAGAAAGATGAGCTTTAGGGACTCAATTAAACATCTCCCTTCCTGCTGACACTATGATAGCATTAAAAAAACCCCTTATCCAATACAACTTTAATTTTTTTTCTTTCTAAGTTACCTTTTCTGTAATGGTAAAAAAAAGTACTTAAAGAAGATACTTCATTGCACCAGTTCTTCTGGTGACTGTTTCCTGGACATTTTTCTTATTTGGCTCTCAACATAGGCCTCATTCTGACTTCATTTACACCAGTCTTCACTGACTATTCAAAGGGTTCCTGTAGTCAGAAGAGAAGAGAAGCCCTTGTTGCTTAGAAGCTGATGCTGTTTAAGCAGTAGATAATAGAAAATGCAGTATTCTAGTGGAAATTATTAAGATCAAGAAACAAAAACTAAAACGTGTTTAGTATGACTTCCAACTGTAGATAAAAGGTAGCAACTTGAGAGAATTGTGAACAGGTGTAAATATCTATTAAACTGCTCTTTCTAGAGATTTGGGGAAATAGGATGACCTTTTTCTTCTTTTTTCTCCTTTTTTTTTCTTTTTTTTTTTTTTTTTAAATAGGCTACAGTTTCACATGGCTTGCAAAAGAAATCTTTCTCCCTTTTTGTTTCCCACACCAATTGATTTATCATTTTGCTTGCAAGCAGACTTAGAATGTTAGGGCAGGAACACACTCACTTTTTTCTCGTAACTTTTTTGTTGCAGACCGAAACCAGTTGACTTGAATAAATTTTTCTGTGGTCTGAATGAAGCCAGCAACGTGGAAAAATCTTGCCATTCAGAGCCGTCTGAATGTACATTTCAGCCACACAGTAAGCTGTATTGGTAGGCAGTGGACTGCTAAATACAACCATTTTTCGCAGCAGAGAGTTAGACAGGTGATTAGCATAATTAGCACAGAGTAGGCTATACATATGGTAATGTTAAGTGTGTAAATGCCAGCTGCGGTGTAAAATTTATGTCAGGGGTCGACAGGGCTGTGCGAAAGTATTGTGTTACAGCTGCAGGTCAAAGCCTCCATTGCTTTAGCCCCTTTTCTCTTGTCGGTGAATGCGCTAAACAGAAGAGAAAGACAGAAATATAACAGATAAGGCTTTGATTGAACAGCCTGGTTCTGTGCAAGAGGGACTTCTCTTAAACCCCCTTCCCTCCCCCGCCCCCAATTCCCCAGAAACTACACATGCAAAACAAAAGTCCTGCTCTTTCATTATAGATTTTATTTTGCATCATGCCAGCTATAAAAGTGTTGCAGTCTTTGAGTGATGTCATTACGATGGGATGAGGGGAATCTTGCTGGGGGGGAGGTGGGGGAAGTACAAGGTGGGTAATTATGCTTTAAAGAGCAAAAACAAACAAAAAACCCCTTTAATTCACCTTCCCCTTTCTGCAATCCAACCCTTTTTTTTTTTTTTTTTAATGTCTCTGTTACTTACTGCACTTAGGGGGGTAGGAATTAAATAGTCTTGAAGGTGACAGCATTAAATGTAATAAAATCTCAACAGTGCAACAATCTTGGAGCTGCATGACTGGTTTTAGACGAAGTGCCAGAAGTTCCTCTGTGGTTTTGTGTGTGGGTTGCTACACTTATTCCCCAGGTTCCTCCCACCTCCTAAACCACTAAATTCTTTATAAATTAAAAATGACTAATACAGGTTTCTTGTTTTAAAGGAACACAGCGTTGAAGGGTACACATCTTTTTAAGCATTTGAGGGGGAAATCGGTAAATCTTTTTGTTGCTGTAAACTGTTCATTCATATATTTCACTTGCAATTTCCTCCCTCCTCCCTCCCCCCCCCTTTTGTATTTTTTTTGTAGCCGGCTATAAGGAGTGGTGGTGTTGACAGAATATAGTTCACACCACACTGACCTTGTGATGAAACTTCCTCACAGCCGCAGGGGGTCCTTATGAATCGGCCCCTAATCCAGCTAATCCCGCTCGCAACAAAATCATGAAAGTGGCTCCCAGCGAAGTGTGTTTCCCTGCGCAGATGCCGCGGGAAGGAGCGGGGCTGGGAACGCACCAGCGCCTCGGGGCCGGGGGCGGCCTTTGAGCGCGGCCCCCCGGCCGGCAGGGCCGCAGGCTCCCCGCGGGCAGGGCCGGGGCTGGCGGCGGGGCCGGCTCCTGGCGGGGCTCCAGGTGGGTGCCCCCGCGGGGCTGCCGGCTCCCCTCGGCTTCCTCCCGCCCCAGAGCTCGGAGCCGCTGCCCGTCCAGAGGGAGCGCGGACCGCTGCCCTGGGCTCGGTAGTGAGAAACCAGCGGCACGGCCAGAGTGGCCCGGAGGAGAAAATGAGAGCCATGCTGAGGGGTGTGCTCGGCCGTTTGTTCGGCTTTTTTTCCCGGCCCTTCCCGCTTCAGCATAAACCTGGCCATATGGCCACACACTCAGGGTGTCTGACGGGAATCCCTGAGTGCATCCCGCACAAAGTGAGACGCGCTCTGTCCCGCTCAGTGTGAATGGCGAGCGAGCGATGAAAAATGGGCCTCCTGACAGATGCAGCGCGGCCTCGGGAGCTGGTGGCCAGTAAGAAATATCGAGGTGGGGGAAGCTGTGACAGGCAGCAGGTTCGGTGCTGGGGGGAGCGCTGACCTGACCTGATTGTGTCCAACAGTGAGAGCAGTTCTGCTTCAGTGCAAAGCCATTCAGAAGGAAGCTGCTTAGGCAACAACAGATGGTACAGCAAGCAGCTGGTAGGGAATACTTGAAAGGAACTGTACCCTGTGTCATGACATGTTCATTCCTTTCATTTTTCTATGTTAGTTTTGCCATCTCCTAAAAGTGCTGTTTAGGAAATGGTATCCTCTAAAAGGTTCTGGGTGCTGTTTGCATCTGTTTGCTGCTCCTTTAAAAAAAAATGCATTCAAATTTTGTGCTACTCCATGTACAGATGAAATTTGTGCTATCCCAGGAGTACAGATGAAAAGACCTAAAAATGCTGCTTTTAACCAAACAGGAAAACAATTACATATTTGAGGAAAGGGCACTGAGAGGTTAAATGAAAAGTTTGGCCTAGAGGAAAGCTGACTGCTGTGGAACAACACAGCAAATTGTTTGTAACATATTACCCAGCAGAAGCTCTTATTTAACCTAAAGTAACTTAAAGAAATTATATTCAGCTGCTTTGAAATCCTTAGCTTTAGACCTTGAAGCCCCTTACATACCCTTCTCAGCAGAACTCCTCTAAACTTTGCCACTTTCTTGTACAATTGAGGATTTTTGCCTGTTACGAAGTGTGCTCGGCTGTTATCTTAAATTACTGAAGAATAAAAATTCAGCTTGCTCCTCAAGGGGTATAAACTGTTACATGACCATAAACTATTGGGAGAATTGCAACAATCTGTATTAGTTGCTGAAGGCAGTCTCCTCAATGTTTAGGAAAAAGCAGAGTCTAAGACACTTTTGCTACTATTCCTTTGCTTCTTGAGTCATAAAATTCAGTAGTTGGGCTTTTCCACTGAAAGCTGTGGTTTAGTTGTGACTTGAAGGGACCATGTCTTTGGAAGAAAGGATAGTTCGCTCTCCATGCCCATTCATTCCTCAGTTTCTTTGTTGGGATGGTCAACAAGGATGCCCGTTGTGACAGTGCTATTCTATAATGTGGACACCTGCCCAGTAGGAAATGGACTGAGCCCACCAACTCATTTCACATAAGTTAGCAAACAGCTGTCAGATGGTAAACAACTTGTGGTCACTATTGTTCCTGGCTGGATTAGAAACGGTGACCCAGAGGTGAACAGCTCATATCCTGTTACCAAGGACATGTGTCGCAGCTCAGTAAGCAGCCACTGCGTTTTATGTTTAATTGAAAGTTTGAATTGCATGAACATTTTTTGTACATTATTGTACGTTTCAAAGCTGGTTGCGTGTTGGTTTTGCTTTTTATTCTTAAGTTTGTACTGTTTAATTTGTTCATTTTGGTTTGCTGGTTTTTTCCCTGCACTTTTCCACTCTCTCAACCTAGATGGACACCAAGCAAGAAATCAAATGTCTCATTTTCTTTAGCAATCTATCTGGTTTACCCAATCAAAAAGAATATTTTTCTGCCTATAGGCAACACAGATGTATACATGTAAAACCAGCTTTTAGCTGATTTTTAGGAAGAAAAGGTTTTAGCTCCTAAAATTGCAGGGAAGGTTTCCCACTAGAAGCAGTGGCAGCTGTTGTTGGGCTGTCTTCCTGAGTATGCAGACAGCTTTGTGTCCTTGTCACAGCTCTAAACTTTATCATACTGTGACAGAATGAAAAGGCAACTTTGATGTGTGTTTTTATTTTTGCTATTCATAATCATGTCAGCATTAATGAAATTTGTAACAGCAACACTGGAGTCATCCCCAGCATGTGTGAGGAGTAACTTAACTCATATCATATGATGGCTTGAGAGATAAAAAGCAGCCTTTTGAAGTGCTTTGTTGTTGGGTGGTTTTTTTGTTAGCTTTTTTTTGTTGTTGTTTGCAGTTGTAGGTTTTTATCTTTG
>QWTY01057863.1:0-16023 GCA_008033365.1 Pseudorectes ferrugineus
GAAAGACAGAGCTCTCACAGAATGATGCGGAGGGCTGGAAGGTTTCTCTGCTGAAGCTTTTTAGCATCCATAGCCTGCCTGTGCCAAAGTGAATCCATTCTGCCTCACATCCCAGCACCAGCGCAGCACAGCTAAACCTTGGATAGTATTTCTTATTTTCCACTTTGAATGGGAACTTTTAGCACTTGATCGAGAGTCAGAAGTGCAAGCCCAGAAGTACCCAGCCTGCACTAGAGCATTATATATCAGGGGACCTTAAAGGTCAACATTTTTTTCAACATGCATTAAAGAAGTTACAAAATACTAGACAGATACATCAAGTGGTTACCAGAGTGCTCTTTTCAGAAACTTGTTTATGAGCAGAAAAGGATCCTTTAGATGCCTTCAGCAGGCTCAAATTTGAAAAGGTTCAGCTCCTTCCGTGAGAGAAGACACTAAAAAAATTGCACCTAATTTAAAGCAAGGTCTTTATAGGTGGTTGAGGTGCCTCGTTCCAGTTCAGTGGGGAAGAAGAGGTCGACATTTGCCTTTTTCTACTGTCTCCTCACACCTTCTTCCATGGGTCTTCTGAATGAACCCTCAATACAGCAGGTGAACCTGTCCTCAGGCAAGGCTGCCTCCACCCTGTGCTCAGGGCACCTCAAACCCCATGTGCTCCAGGCCCTGGCTGAGGATGCTGCTCCACAAGATCCCGAGCTTTGCCATCGGACAATCCAGCCCCTCTGCCACCAACAGCTGGCTGGGAGCAGAACCCATCCCACCAGGAATGCTCCAAAGCCTCCCAAAGAAAGAAGAAATGATCCTTCTGACTCAGGAAAAGGGGGTTTTTTGGTGGCAGCTGCTGGAGAACAGACCACGGGTGAAGTTTGCTGCTTGGGTGGTGGCAGCTTCTCTTTTCTCTCCCTCTTTTGTTTTGAAAGGGAAAATAGGAGTCAGTAGGGGGTTTCAAATTGCTTTTTCAGCCTGGTATAATGACAAAGGTTGGCAAGCCTCATTTCCAAAGGCAAACTTTCTCTTCTCAAGGAAACATATGATTTTCAGGTGACTTTACATTTAAAAATAAGATTTATCCAGTATGACCTCTAAAACCTCCATCCTCTTGCCAACATTGCCACGGCTCAATGAAATCTCAGTGGTCAACTTTTATTATTTTTATTTGCAACCTATTCTACTAAGAAAACAATGTACTTTCTAAAGCTTGAATGCCTGCTATCTTTATGGTTTTAATTTGCTGACAATGCCAATTGTTTGGGTCTTCAAGTGATTTATCAAAAAAATTGTTATTTCATGCTAAACAACTTGCATAACAAGGATGGAAAGGAGGGCGAGAAAAATCAGTGGGTTTAGGTGAATTTGATACAACTATGCAATTTTCTAGAATTTTAGGCTAAAAAAATTTTTGCTGAGCTATTTTCTCTAGGCAAATAATATCCAAGTCCAGACAGGAGAGACAAACAATTAATAAAAGCCACTCAAATGTGAAACTCATAACTTCATTTGTTCTTCGCAATTCAAGAGCAGCTCACACTCATACTTAAGTTAGGTACTTCCTTATATCCTTTCAAGGAAGATTAGACTGAAGTATTATCTAGAGATATTCTTTTAAGTATATGCAGTTATACATATTTTTACTAAACTGATATTAAATAAGTGAAGTTTCATGTTCTGGGACATATTGAAAATATTTGATTATATGAGAAACCTACAAGAACAAAACCACTACACACATACAAAACCTCTCACATTAATAATAAATTAATTTGGAATAAGGAAGAAAATCAAGAGAATTAAAAATTGTCTTAGGTTAAATCCAACGATGATGACAAATAAGGAGTGCAATGTTCTATTCTCAGTGACCACTACCATAAATCGAATGTCTGCAGCTCAGAATACGGTTTCGTTTTTTTCTCATTTGCTTCCATCACATATGAGCCAGCCTGATTATTGCTGATATTGTGTTTAGCTTAAGACATTGGGACTTACCATTATCAGAAACTAAACAAGGTCATGGGGATGGAGAAGTCATAGAATGAAGAAGTTGATTTCATTTCCTTCTGGAGTTCTCTGGGCTCTAGCCAGCCCCAAGTCCCTCCAAAGAGAAACAAGAACAATAACTGTGAGAGCCACAGGGATGATTTTCTCAGTCCCGTCCCACACATGCAGACAGTATCTGTGTATTCCCCTCTGGTCACCTTTCACTGCTTCCACCTCTTGCATACTTCATATTTGAGTTTGAGTTCCTCCTTGGCACCTTTGCTTGAATTCCTGCTCATTGGGGTGGACTGGTTGAGCTTGGAGATGTTGTCCTTTCCTACGGCAGGGGGTTTGAACTATATGATCTTTAAATTCCTTTCCAACACAAATCATTCTGTGATTGTTGATCCTTCAACACGACACATTGTGCTCCTGGTACAATGAATGTCACCCCGAGCCAGTTTGAAACTACAAATAACTGGAGTTTAAAACATTTTCATGTAAGGGCGCTCTGGAAACATTTTATTGTACTTGGTAATATATCTTTCTGACAGCCCTCAACTGAACTCATATGTGATTAGGCAAACAGAGTTTGTCCTCTTTCTGTAGAGAATTGGAAACTTTGTCTTATGTTTTACCAAAGAGAGGAGGCAGAAAAGGCAGAGGAGGGAAGAAGGGAAACGGAAAAAGCAGAATTCCAACACACTGTAAACTAAAAATGTTTCCAAAGCAGTGCCACTGTTGTTAGTGTCACTAACTGCTTCCTTTTATCTTTCTGGAACCAGGAACGCAGGGAGAGTGCCGTGGGACACCCCAGCCCAGCGTGGAGCAGGGCACTGCTCTCATCTGTGTACATGCATCATTTACTGTGCTGGGCACAAGGCATTACCGCCGCCCTTCATTACTGCTAATGGAATCTCAAGGTCAACGACCAGTCATAAATGTCCATTCTAAATAAAATGTATTGGAGACACCCTCCCCAATGTCTTTTACAAAGGTTCCTGGTGAGACCAGGAGT
This sequence comes from Pseudorectes ferrugineus, assembly GCA_008033365.1. Taxonomy (NCBI): domain Eukaryota; kingdom Metazoa; phylum Chordata; class Aves; order Passeriformes; genus Pseudorectes; species Pseudorectes ferrugineus. The sequence goes on from QWTY01057863.1 coordinate 2,993, forward strand.
GTCAAATACCCAGTTGACCTTTCAAGATAAAAAACATCATCAGCTGCATGGATTTAGATTTTAATCTGTCTCAGTTAAGCATACCCACCGAGGTTAGATATTTCCTGTGGGCTGTTCACAGTTTGTGACATGTTTTATCAATATTCATTTTCTCTCCCCCCTGCTCACAGTGCTTCTCCCACGTGGTGGTCTCATACCATGAATATATGCATGAGGCCTGTGCTGGGAGTACTGGTACTGTAACAGTGCTGTAACACTCCTTGGCACTTTGTTATTAAAAAATAGAACTTTTGTGTATTTAGTTTGCATGTCTCTCCCTTCTCACACAGAACAGCTGTAAATCATTAAGGAAAACCCCAAGCCCCTCACTGGACAGGATAATAATGATAGAATTCATAGATAAAAAAGAAAAAAACCTGACAATATGACAGAGAAAGTAAAAGAAAACACCAACCAGATCAACCTAAAAAACCAAAGACAAAAACATGTAGAACTTTCTATGGTCTGACCATAGGATAAAGATACTTCTGGTGTAGTTCTTTATGCCCATTTGAAGTCCAAACAGCACCCTGAAAGCAGAGGTCGTGACACAGGGTGTGAAATGCCTTGCAGCAAGGATACCAGTTATATTTATTTACCCCAAACTCAGTTACTGCAGAAAGAATAATGAAGCTCCACTTCCAAAACGCACTGGGAATTAAGGCCTTGGCACATTTGTGCCACTCAGCCTTTGATCACGGGTATAAAGACTGAATTTCATGTGCCACTGGTCACTCCTGCACGAACAAACTATAGTTCCTACAGATTGCACTCAGGAGTCCGAGCAGTTCAGGTGAGGCTTAGAGCAGCAGCAATTGCGTAGGGATTTATAACTTCCCCTAGAACGTATTTTATAGTACAGGGATTTACAGCTTTCCAAATAAGACTGAAATGCTTTATTTACTTTACAGGTTTGCAGAGCTCTTTTTAGTTTGGATTTTTTTCCTCCAGTTAAGAGACACTGCTTTTGACAGCAGAATGTTCTAGAAGATGTAAAAAACATAAATTCTAAAAATATTTTGAAAATGCTGTTAAATGCTCCACTGGATGGAAACAGGTAAACAGGAGAGCATGAAAATGTTTTACTTTTGCTAAGTAAGTTTTACAGAGCAAGTATTACAGTCATACTGTACATGCAGCTATCTGCTTAGATCAAAAGGGTTAATTTTATAAGGGTTTGTTCAAGCACATTGTTTGTTTCAAAGGAGCTACACTAGCCAGATGCCAAGATGATACAATAAACAGCCATGCCAAATCTAATGAATTAAGGAAAAGAGAACCACATGAAGAAATTTTCACATGAAATCAGGTAATGACAGGAAAGAAAAATGAGGGTACATTGAAATAAGTAAAAAAAGTCCAATATTCAAGTTGTAGAAAGGTTCTAAACATGAAGACTGATATATTGCTGCCTTTATATCATACCTACATGTTTCACTCTAGTAAGTAAAAAATTATTCATTTTAACACGGAAGCACTGGGACTTCAAATAAATCCATACATTAGTAAATATTGCAGAGAAAGGATTCATTTTCTGTTGAGGGATCAGAATAAACGACAAGATTAATTAAAATTTTATCATACCATTTCTTAGAACAAAATTTTGCATTTAACTACACTGCTGTGTTGTTAACGCTCACAGCAAACAGGCCGACAGAGGCTTCTTGAAGAGAGGCAAGGAAAAGAGCTGAAAAGGGATGCCTAGGCTCATTACAGATGCTAATGCAGTTTAATGACCAATTAGATTTCTTTTTTAAACAAGGTAAAAGCGGTGTAGGAGTCCAGCTGTGTTGCTAAGAGAAGCCAAAGGAACTGTGAGACGTGGGGAGTGTTGTGATGTGCATTATTAACCCAGTGCCAGATAAGCCTCTATCCAGAATAGTATTAATGGCTCAGAAAAACTCCCTGCTCTTTCAGCTTGAGCTATCTGAAGTTATTTGCATTTTCAATCCCTTTTCATACAGATTAGTTACAAGGTGGTAAGAACCCAATAGCCAGTGGAACAATATATATTTATAGTATATCCCGTATATATTGCAGGGAGCAATATAAAATTTTTCAAACATTTTCATCACAGCCCCGCTTCTCTTCACATGGGAAGAGGTGGCTCTGCTGAATGTCACACCCAGGTGTTCTCCTAGCTTGGGCTGGTCCAATTCCAGCTTTTTGGAATCAGCAGCCCTGTTGCTAATGCAGCCAAGCTGGAGGGGAGCGTGGTCAGCACTGCAGTGACCAGTGCCTAGAATGAAGCCCTCAGCAGCAGGAGAAATGACACCATTAGCACAGAACCTCCTCCTGACCCACAAGATACCCCCAAACCACAGTACCAGGAGCCCTCCACTGTATGTTACAGCATTATTAGGTGGTGATAAGATGATTAAAGTTCAGGTTGGGATTGGATCAGCTCGGTGACACTGGCTCCCCCCTTTTCCCCTCCACCTGTACCATATACGCCTGTGTGATCCCACATAAACACCCTATTAACTGCTACATTGCATATATAAGCTTGATATATTTCAAATGCTATCCCAGACCCCATTTGATTAATTAGTTGCAGAAGCTCTAATATACAGCTATAACATTCAAACTAAACATGGAACAGCTGCACTTCATGAAGGGGAAACCATTATTTAGAAAAACTAATAGTTCATTGCTAACTTTGCAGGTCTAAGCCTGCACTTGTTATGAATATTCAAATTCAGAATCACAGAATCATTTAGGTTGGAAAAGACCTCAGAAATCATCAAGTCCAAGCTTTGACTGATCACCAGATCATGGCACTAAGTGGTGAACCAGATCATGGCACCAGTTGGTTCTTGAACACTGTCTTTCTATCACTGGAGAATATTTTTTAAATCAAGAGTAATCATACCACATTATTGTAAGATTTCAGAATAAATATAACTCCATCCGTGAAAAAAATCTGCTCTAATATACCAGAACCACTGGGTTATCCAGAATTTAGATTCCTGAACCATGCACACTGTGATCAGGTTTCATGCATTAGAAACATTCAGGTTTTTTAAAATTTATTCCATATTTTATAATACTAAGCAACTAAAATAATATGGATTAGAAGGATATCTGTGGTTGTAGTGGGACAAAAACGTGTATCTGTTTGTCTTATACACTGTACAGCTACACCCAAAATGCTTTCAGAATGTATATGCATTTTTTAACTTTCAAGCTTAGAAATAAAATAATATATATTTGTCTGAAGGAGGCTTCTTTTCCACAGCGTGGTTGATCTCCCAGCCTTCAACACTGCCATACAAAGCCCAGTGAAGTTCAGCAGTGGTTGCACAGTGCTGTGGTTTGAAGAAAGAATCTCTTCTCTGTATTTAAGTGAATGTAGAAATCTCTCATGGAAAGCACACAGCTCACACCTCAGCATTAATCCCATGGTGTCTTTTGCAAAAACTGTTTTAAAAGCTAATACAAGGTCTGTATGAAGTTACTCTGTCAAAGATCACACAACTAACAAGTTCCTATCCCAACAAATTCATGTCACAAACGTCAGCCACCAATCCTACTGTAAAATGTTACCTGCATTTCTCCAAGGGAGGCAGCCAAACTCCCAATACACCAGGCAGAAATCACTGCACTGAAATACCTTCTTGAGCTGCAGTACCACAACACTGATAAAAAAGTACATCAGTTGTGGGTTTGATAGCAGATGGAAGAGAATAAAAAGTAAATTGCAGCGTGCACAAAGGGAAAAAAGTTATCTTCCCAAGGAGTGGATGATGCCTACATTCAATACAGTAATAAAGGGTATGTGTGTAGTAAGCAGGCAAATCCCTAGTAAATATAACAAATGAATCCTGACACGAGTCCATTTGATACACTCTCTCACATATCCCTTTATGAATGCTCCTTCCACTAAAGCTCCATTGAGCCAATCTACTTCAATATTACTCTGTACTGAAACTACTGCACTCAGCTCTGTCTCCCAGATAATTCTTAGGAACTGGGCACTCTGCTCATCTGCCTCTTTGCTACCAAGGAATAAACCAGAAAACGTTGTTAAAAAGTGATTCTAGAAATATTAAGGTTTCAGCATAATCAAAACTGTACTCTTCAGTGTTTGAGAAGGCTGACTGGGGCTGTCACTAAGGAAAATACAGACACAGCTTGTAGACCAAAGATGTTTGAGGAAATACATTAACCTGCTTTGGAAAACGAAAGGGTAAAATTCCTAAAATAGATGGCCGCTCTTCCCTTGTAAAAGACAATATATAAGTGTTCTGTAGCAGCTGCATTACAAAGAACTCTACTGATGTAGAAACACCCCCTTGCACAAACCATGATCTTTACCCACCCTGTGCCCCACAACCCTTCTGCTCACAGAGAACATGGAGAAGCTCCTGAATGCAAATGAGATGAATAGAACAAAATGACCCCAGGTTCAAATCCTATAAAATACCTCTAGCTACGTTTTTACAAGCTCTTCTTTGAGATATGTTTAATTAAAATAAAAGCATGATATATGCTGCTGTGCAGAGCCATTCTGATAACCAGAGTGGCTAAGAAATAACGACATAAAAGTTCCCCTTAAGACAGTTATTTTAGAAAGGCACACAGATTACTGCATCTGCCGCTTGTGGGCCATTTATCATATGCCTACTAATTTTTCCCATGCTTCAAGCATGTTCAGGAGGAGTTTATGGAAAAAAGAAAGATAGGGCTTTTTTTTTTTCCTAATCTCTGCTTCACTGGGAAACAGAAAAAAGGTATTTCTCATGATATCTTTTTGTTCTGAGGAAAATTTAAAAGGAGACTCAGATCTCAAGCCTGCTGGACTTTAGCTGATGTTCAGTGTGTTTTCAGTTGGAAAATGCACATTTCTTATTTGCTTGTTGTGAGTTTGCCAGAACACGACAAATATTTATTTTTTGCAGAGATTAGTATATGCCACATCAGACGTACCAGTCTCTCTCTGCTCTGGATAATCTCCAAAGGCTGTGACAATACAAAGCACATGAGAAAGCAGAAGGATCCTCAGCCTCCTTGTGGTGATAGCAAACTACTTCACTGCCTGGATCCAAAACATTTCAAGATACCTTTTTTAATCTTTTTCATTGAGAAGAAAATAGAAGAAGATGGATTATATTACCTAAGTAAACCCTTACAGAGATGACCTTTTTTTCAACAAAAAATAAGTTGAAAACCAAGTAATTTTCATCTAAACCCTCCAACTTCGTAAGACTCTGCTGTGGGATGGTAAGTGAGCTCTGGCTGGTAGGATGGGAAGAGAGAAGAGCCACAGTCAGTGCAAACCATCAGATTTTCCTCCAGCAGGGTTTGCAGGCCACAAGGCTCTGCTCCATCTTCTCTTTGCAGCATATTTTCAAGTCCCAGCTTGGCCTGACCTTTCCAAACTCTGCATTCACTGGAGAGGAGAGTTCATTCCTTGCTGGTCCCTGTGCCACCTGATTGCAGTCTCCTTATCTCCAGCAGCCTTCAGGAACTCAGCCTGCAAATAACAGTCCCTCCAGAAATCCTGCCAGAAGGATTGCTTAGCAGACTATTATGGATTGCCAACTATTAGGCACAGCTTTCCAAAGCGGGGTGAACCCTGACCCTGCCAGCCCTGGCCACTCCAGCACCTCGCAGGGCTGTCACCACCTCGGGCAGTAATTCATGTGCTGAGGGCACGGCTGGAGCTCGCAGGTTTGACAGCCCCCAGAGCACAGCGTGTCCCACACGAGCACAGGGATGTTTGCTCAGAGCACTGCCTTTTGCCCCTACAAGAGGTGATTGCAAAGGCAAAGGGCCGGGTAACTCACACAAACCTCACAACTGCATGGGCACTGACAAACAGCAAAGCCAGCGCAGCCCAGTGCCAACTTCAGCATTCAGAATCCTTCCTCTGTGCTTTGTCAAAGCTCCCAGCTCGCTTTCTGACAGTTCTGACCTCCGTGAACTTTCCAGGAGCACTGCACCTGGTTATGAGATGGGGAAGCAGAGGCTTTCCTGCAGTGATTAGGTTGTGGTGGATGGACACAGGGCAAGGTTTGTTCTTCCACCAGCAGCAGTCACGGCTCCCCACTGCAGTCCCATCAGAGATTAGGGCCCTGCTGGAACAGCCCAGCTGGCTCAGGTAAGCTCTGCCCACTGAAACGAGCCAACACTCCCCTCATTTATCCAGGGTAAGGTAATGGTGCTGACTGAGGCAACAGACACATTCCAGCTCAACCACTGGACCTGAGTCCAGGCATCTGGAAACCAACACCGAGGTGAAGAGTAAGCAAAGGTCATAGAAAATTGCTACAAAATTGGGATTTATTTTTTTTACAGAAATCTAGGCAATCAGCAGTAGTTTTACAGCTGGTGCCTCTCTGAATACAGAACAGCCATTCTTGAACTGTTAGGCCAAGCTTCCCTCTCTTCATCAGGGCTATAAAGCAATAAAAATATTTAGAGGAGGGCTCTTTAGAAAAAGCAACTACGGAGCAGGAGGTATGAATGACCTCTGATTAGCAGCATGGTGCTACAGCCTTAGGTCAGACCATGACCTTGACATTTTTCTGTGTAAAATCAGCACTGAAAGGTGAAAAAACAAACAGGTGTAAAGAGAGAATAAAAATACTACCAAGTATCTTTGCACTGATATCTGAGAGCTGGATAGACAAACACCAGATAGAGCCATCTCAGTCACAGGAGAGTTTGGAAGGAACCTCTGGAGATCATGTGGATCATCTCTCTTCTCAAAGCAGGGCCAACTAGAACGGATTACTCAATTTCCAAATTGCTTCATTTTCTGTACTTCAATTCGTGCCCATTGCAGTGGGCACCACTGAGAGGAGCCTGAGCCCCTCATCATTACCCACCTGGGTATTCACACACAGTGATAAAACCTCCCTCAGAGCCTGCTGTCCTCCAGGATGAACAGTCCCAGCTCTCAGCTCCTCCTCCTGAGTCAGATCCGCAGTTCCTCCTCTTTGTGGCCCTTTGCTGGACTTTCTCCAGTAAGTCCATCTCTCTTTTTTTTTTTTAAAGTTAGGTTCTTAGTAATTTGAAAAGTTTTTCTTCCACCACTTCTGCTGGAGATAAGTCTTAATCTCCAGCTATGCCAGGGCCCCTACTAAAAACACTTCGGAAAGTCACTCACCTCCCGCAAAATTATAAAGTTTTTATGCTATAAATATACATTTAAACATCAATAAAAATGACATAACGGTTCTGTGACATCAATTATATCAAAAAAGGATGCCTTCAAAGGTGCCAAGTATTCTTAAGGAAATAATGGCTCCTAATACAGGTTCTCTAATACTGTTGGTCTTCAAGCCTGACAGGTTATTGATATAAATTGCATGTAATTAGCCTTATTAAAGCCTGTAGTACAATAAAACCACTCTATGAAGGAACTCCCTATGTTAATTAGCACTCCAGTCATAACCCATGCTTTTGCAGATTTCCTGGTCTGATACAGCCATTGGATTTTGTACAGCCCACATCTTGCAGGAAGACAAGAATCTGCCACAGAGACAGCCTGTCGTCAGTTTTATGTCAGCTCCTTTCTGCTCCAAGGCACAGCACATGGGTTGGACAGGATGCAGACCATTCCAGCAGAGCAGAGTTGGGCTTTAAGCACCTTCCACGTGCAACAATATCTGAGAGGAGCCAGGAATGTATAGAAGAAAATTTTGAGACTTAATGGACAGTGTGTGTATACACTATCAGAAATTAAGACACAAAGAAGATTTTTCCTGAGGAAAGGAATGCTGTCTCTCCCTCCTACATTTTGACAAATGAGGATCATTAGCTAGCAAGAAATCAAGAGAAACCTCTGTTGTTCCAATTATTTTCTTTGCTCCCATGGGTATGACAGCTTCACACAGAACATCTCCAACAGAGCAGTAAGTTTTCCGTTCCCCAATATCTAAGCATCAGTATTTCCAAGATCATATGTGAGCTTACTTATAACTAACCCGTGGCTTTTTATTGTTATTGATAACAAATATAAAGAGCTGAATGACAAAGCCTGGCTACAACGACCAGGTGAGCACCACCTTTCCTGTCTTTTCCATTTACCCTCCATGTCTTCCCTCTCAAACAGGAGTCTTTCAGCCAAAGGAGAAGGACTTTCCTTCTGTAATGCAGCTTGGAAAGCAGGCAATGAACACCAGATATTGTCTCCTGCTGGAGTGGATTCAAAGCCTGCCACTCCCTGACAGGACAGGGAGTCCCCAAGGGCAGAAAGTGGCTCTGCTGGCAGAGTCCTTTGGCCTCCCTGTTGAAGTTGTGCCATTGACAGGAAGAAAATGCAAGCTTCCAGAGAGTCAGAAATAGAAAGCAGCCGGTAAAAGAGTTGCCTGGAGGAAGGAAAACTTGAGTGTCAATCCTTGCTGTAAAGCTATTTATACACTTTAGCCGGTGACATAGATGTGAATGGGATCTCCTGGAGCAGGGAGTAGAGGTGATCTCACAGGCACTGGATTTAGCCCTCATCTCCCCATCACCAGGATAATGATTGCACACAACTGACTTCAGAGATGAATTGCTTCTGATTCATGCCTGTGTGAAGTCAGAGTAAACCACTTAATTAGATTAACTGATCTAATAAGCAGGGAGCTGCATAAAGATCTTAAAGCTCCAGTTTTCCCCCCCCAGGGACCATCCTTCACACATCTACCCAAAGAAGTTTATTTTTACCATAATGGCAAACAAAATCTTCCAAAGATACACCCAAATTGCCTCGGCAATAACCTTTCTAGAGGTCTTAAAATCCTTTAGCCTCAATATTCAGGGGTAAAAAGTAAAAATACCCAGACAAATACATGTATTAAAACACTAGATGTGTTTCATTGTAGGTGAAGCACACAGTCCATTCCTTTAAATTAAGCTAAAAGACTTTTCCTTCCCCTCCTTTGCCTGCTCCCTCTCCCTCTCATCTGTAGGATGGGGCATGCTGCTTTTTCCTTAAGAAGCACACCAGATTTCCTGTCTTAAACACACTCTATAATTAACAACCAGCAAATAATGAGTACCCAGGATATATAAGTCTATTAGAGTGCTGGCAGTGCTAAAGACTCATGCTGTTTCACTGTGAGCTCCACTTGAAGAGGTGATTTATGGAGGACATTTTTTCATTAAGTAATAGCAAATGGTTTCCACCCTCGCAGTACCCAGCAATCTTCAGGGAACAGCACAGCAATATTGAGTCCCTTTCTGGAGAGGAACATTTCAAGGACTTCAGCTGGAACATAAAATGACAATCATTTACTCAAGGTCAGGAAAAAATAAGGGGAAATATAACCAGAGGTTAAGCATAAGGTGCTTGATTGCATAAGATCTGTCAGTTAGAGAAATAATACAGTTGCTTTAGAAACTACCAGGAGCTCTCACTACACCCTTGCAGAAATAAAGAGGGCCAGATTGTCACCAGGTGTTCCAAAACACCATTACTATTGCTGCTTCTGTAGTCATTTACCCCTAAACAGCTAAGCTCTTATTCCCCTTAATTACTCTAAATACTTCTACCTTGAGTAAATCATATACAAAGCTCCACTATAAAGTGACACAGCTCTGAGCACTGCCTGTGTGCCAGCTAATACCACAACAATATTGGTACCTAATCACTTTAATTACCAACTTCCTTCTCCCCTAGAAGTAACCACACAGAAGAACAAAATATAATTACATTGGCACTCCTGCTACTGCACATCCACTTTCTCTGCAGCCCTCCAGTTATATTTACTATGAGACTGTGCCTGCTAATTCTTCAGTGTACAGACATGCAGAAATCAAAATACCATAATTATAATACTTTGTCTTTCCAGGCAACTAATTTATGGAATTTAAATATTGTAATAATATTAAAATAAACTTAACAACATTCATGGGTATTATTTTTCACACATCATGGATGCTGACACTGAATTCCCAGTGACAGCAAACCAAAGCACTGACAGATCTAGGAAAAGTCCACTGGAGTCTTTTCTCCCCAAGATCCTACACTGATCTTCTCAAATGTTTTCTCCCCCTTGCAATAATTAAAAAATATTGCCTACTTTGAAATATCTCATCTCAGGAGTCCGAATGACTACGTACAGGTACTAACACAGCCTGATCTGCCATGCCAAGAAGAGATTTTGCTGTGACCTGTTCCCACAAGACAGAAATACTGGGCAAAAAATCACCTCCATATATTAAATTCATTCGACACCTCTTTTGTGTTATAACAAAGTGTTTTTTCTGATGAATCAGCACAGTCTTACAGGAAAGTATGACAACAGGGTAGAAAATCTCAAGTCCCTATGTAATTTAAGGAGTGAGCTGGACGCTGGAAAAGTAGTTTATTTCAAACACCCACCTGAGCCTTAACAGAACCTCCCTCCCTGTAATATCCCTGTGCCTGCATGGGGGGAATGAAGGCAGCATGAGGGAACACCAACACACACAAGTACAATTCCAGGCTGTTCCTTGGCCAAGGACACGGCACTCCCACAGTGCTCACTGCAAACACAAAGGTACAGCTTCACCCCGCTCCTGAAAGCACCATCAACTGGAAAGCACATAATTTCCTCTCAACACACACAACAGTTGCTACGTGCTCACTTTTCCATTTAAATTGACTTTGTAATAGCCTGGAGATGAGAGGAAAGCAAGTGCAGAGCCCAACAATTTGTTCAGTCATCATGACTTTACTACTTCTCTTAATTCCTTTCCTTTAGTACCTCATGTAATGGGGGAGATTTTGCAAGAACTGCAGCTCCACTCGAGAACAAAAAGCTGTTTTCTCAGAGTTCAAACGAGCATGAATGTTAAGTTGTAATAAAAAAGGGGCCCTGCATTCTGATCTCAGTGAAGCTCCATATCTCCTCTCAGTTTGAGAGATGAGCAGCAGCTCCCTGGGGACTCTGAACCCCACAGCGGGCAGGGCTGCCTGGGAGACAGGATGGATATTTGCAATTTGTGGATGTTCTGATCCCAAGAGCTCTTTAGCCAGTTCCACACACTGAGTGTCACCCTTGCCTTCTGGATATGACACCATAACCCCCTCCTGTCACTGCCACAGATAGGGTTTGCTGATGAAATCCAGCAGGCCCGAATCGCACCAAACACTTAGAGGGTTATTATAAATCTCACATGGCAAAACATGCTTTCCATAATGCCTCTGTGAAAACACTCTCAAACTCCTCAGAAAATCTTAATCTGTTGCTCTTAAAAACACAAAAAACTGCTGTGTGTGCTCCCTTGGGGGAAAAAAAACCGATTGTAATTATCTTCTTCTGCTCATTTTCCCACTTGAAAGGAGCCATATTTTCAAAAACCCAGTGGATTGTTGGATCCTCCAGGAGCCAGAAGATGTGCTAGTGACTGTTTTTATTCTCCTGACAGCACTGGGCCTCCTAAGGTCACTTATGTTACAATGTGCATTCACACAAGTGCCCTGCCAGTGCAGCACCAACAACCACATAAAATCACACTGCAGCAACATGCACAGGTAACACATCATGTTTAATAAACAACTCCTCAATTATTAACTAAAACTTCTGTTTAATGCCACCCCACTTTTCTGTCATCTCTCTGCTCGTGACGTTTTCTAGAAATTTAATTTGTCAAAACCTGTACTTTTCCATGCATGGCAAGGGATACATTTTGGCTAACAAGCAATGAATAGACCTTCTACCTGCCCAAATTCCTCCTTGACACTACAAAAAGCTCATGTTAAGAGGCATTTGGCAGTTTGCTAAAGAGAAAAAAAATACATTTTTAAAGATATAAAAACAGTCCTGCAAAATAATCAGTTTGCAAAAGCAATTCTTTCAGTTTTAATACCTCTATTAACATGCCCTTCACAGTAATTTCTGTTATCCAAAATAGTTTGTGCTGCTCAGAAAATCCCTCAGAAAGAAGCAAAAAATAGTAGTTAGTACAACTACACACATTTATTTCATGGGAATCCACTCAGTACTCTCAATATCCCTTACACAGTACAACGAAAGATACAAGCAAGAGTTCAGAGCCTGCACGCTGTGTCTTGCTCAGAACTTAATTCTATTAATCTTAATTACTTTAATTCATGACATTTAAAGCTAAAGTGTAGATTAGAGTGAAAGCTCAAATGTTTCAGCAGTCCTGTATTGTAATGCTGTCCTTGGATTTTAAAAGGGAAGGAAAGATTTGGAGAATTCACTTTTAGTCTAAGTTTTCAAATACCCAAGAAGCCTGGATTTCATCCTGCCAGAAGAGTCTGCAAGACTTATTTTACTCACCCAAACAGGGACATTCTGGCTTACAAAAGACAACACATTTCAAGGTGAAGATTTCCATTTAGTATGGCGTAAGTACTATTTGTATTATTTAGCATAAATACTGTAACTAGGAGCCGACTTAGTAAGTGATATTTGTTAATTTAATTATTAAAAAGTACAGCTCAACTAAAGTTCTGGTGGACAGTATATTTCCACTGCGTTCCAACAAACAGTCTGCATTCCAACAACCACAGCTTCAGAATTTTCCCAATATTTAGCAATATTGTAAAGGGCAGAAAGGGACACAGAACATCATTTTGCAAGTGCCACATAATTCTTTAGGGCTATCACTCCTTTCACTCAGCTAATGTTAAAAGGTGAAAAGAGCAAAAGCATCCATTATTGCAGGCCTGGTTCAGCATTTCTATAATTTTAAGTACTTTTCTGTGACACAAGAACATGCAGGAAAAAAGTTGGGTTTGTCTCCCCTTATGCGGATAAATTAACATTTCAGGGGTTTTTTCTTGCTTGTTTGACTGGGACATGTCTTTAAAATATTTGAATATTCCCTCAGGATGTAGTGGGAGGACTGCAGGTCCCTTCAGAGCGGGACACTTTCCCTGGGCAGTGGGAACAGTGATTTAGGGCTTCATCTGCCAAAGGGGTGTCCGATGTGACACTCCCTGCATTAGCGCCCAGGAACTTGGCTTAAAAGGAAGAACTCGCCTGAAAATTTCTCCTGAAGTTGAATTCTGAAGAAGTTTCAACTGCCTGAGTAGCTCTGGTGAC
>QWTY01057869.1:9809-19949 GCA_008033365.1 Pseudorectes ferrugineus
AAAAAAAAAAAAAATCCAGAACTATTTTTCCCACCCATTTTGGGAAAAGGATTTTTCTCTCTTTTTTGGAGAGGTGTTCTCAGTTCCTCTTTGGTGCAGAAAAGAAACCAAGACTCAGTGGCTACCATTTAATGCTTTTTAGTTATTACATTAATGAAATTGCCTTTGGCGTGCTTTTGGGGACTTCTCCAGCGTGTCTCCAGAGTGTTTAGAGTGGTTTTTTTTCTTTCACATTGAAGAATTAATGGATAGGAAAACATCTCCGTAGGCCTTAGAGCAGAGACTGGAACATGAGTCCCGCTTTTTCCAGGTGAGTCTCCCAGCAGGATACACAGCCGTGTTTGCGTGATTTTCACCTGAGAGCCTGGAGTGGTGTCTTGTGGTCAGGGCAGGGAGCTTGAACCTTTCAGGTAGACAAGCAAGCTGCTCAAGTGCTCTATCTAGTAGGCTTCTGCATAAGACACTGATGGTAGAATCGCTGTACTACAGGTTTTCAAACACCATAATGATCTGTAGCTTGTTTCTGAAAGGGCTTCAGGACTTACTCTGGAGCTCGTGACCTCAAGCTGAAGTGTATTCTGCAGCACAAGGAAAGCAGCTTCAGCTGTGGGGTGAAAGGAGGCTGCTAACACCCTGTTGCTGCCCATGTTTCATGTTAGCTAGCTCTAGATATATGTCCCCTTGGTGCTGAGGGTATTGGGCCCCATTCCTGGGATTTCTGACTGAAACTGCACATGTGGGAAGCCTAGCACATGTGGGGAAGGGCTGGTTTCTATTTCACCACCAATAATTCAGGCACTGCGGCTTTTGGCATTCAGTCCTTTCTTCTTGTATTGTCAGAACTACACAGTTGCTTGTTGTTGTGATTCTTGGTTGCTGGAGACTAGAGTCCAGCTATGCAGCTGTTCATGTCTATCTAAATGAGTTGGGATTAATTAATCTCTTTTCTTTCTACCATTTATCTGGGGAATGCACCTGAGAGGAGATCCAGCTCCATAGTATTTTTATTTGTAGGTAATCCAAGTTTTAACTATTAGTTACGTGCAAGGCATGACCAGGTACTCAGGGTGCCTAAGTCCACCCTGAAACAGACATCCATCTTCTTCACTCAAGGCTTCTCTGGGGCCTTTTCAGTTGTCTCTGGCACAGCGTATGGTAGGAATCTTGACTGGAATTGTCAATGGGCTAAATAAATGCAATGTAGTCCATGAGTGAGGTAAAGAATGGCATTAGATCATTACCTTAATCAAGTATTTTTAGCTGCAGCTCCTCTGTGTGGATCACATGATGGGCAGTGGTCTTTCATTTGGAGCTTCGGCAAAAGGATGAGGGGCAGAGAAGAGGGAGGAACAGGGAAGGAATGAGGGTGGTGGAGGCCAACAGATACCTTGATGAGGGGAAGCACTTTCACAGAGTAGTGGAGGAGCCCAGGCTTGACTGGTGCTTCCTGACTTCACCAAAGGCTGTATTTATCCAAAAACCAAAGAGGGGGGTGGGAGGGGAGTTTCCTCTAATAGGAGACCTGAGATGACTTGCTTTTTGTTGGAAACCAATGTGTGAGCAGTTGTCTATGCCTACCACCCAAGCACGAAGCTCCTGTATGATTATGAAGACATGTTGTTAATATACTTTTAAGTTTGGTTCTATTATTTATTTTTACAGATGTCCATGCTATGTCCATTATGGGAAAACCAAGACTAGCCAATGAAAGCTGAGCTGCAAATGCAAAGTTTTCCTATGAATGTAAAATGGAGTTTTATAAAATCATGTATTTTATAATCATTATGAATTGTGACTGGTTTCCAGACCAAATAAGAAGTTACAGTATCTGCAAAACTGCACCTGCAGCAAGGCTGTATAGTACTGATGAAAAATGTGAATCATGGATTATTACAGTTTTGGGTTTTGTGTGGTTTTTTTTGGTGTTTGTTTTATTTTGTTTTTAAAGTAATGGGTTTTCCATTATTTATTACAATTCCTTTAGGACAGCACTGGAGTCTTGAGTGTTAAATGTGTTCATATGCTCTGGGGTACCTCCATGCAATTTAAATGGAAAAGAAGATAAGTGTTTGAGAAGATTGAGCTCTACAGCCACTGGAAATTGGAAGGAGAGAAATTTTTACAGCTAGATGTCACAGTTAAATCTTAATCACAGTCATACTGGTATAAATCCAGTGTAACTCCACAGGGAGCTTAACAAGGTCCTGACCACACTGCTGCTGAATTAAACACAGCTTGTGCCTAGCATGTTGCAAGCCACCCTTCGGTGGATGTAAGCAGGTCCAGACAAGTTCGCAGGCAATATCCCAATTGTCTTTTACAGTACTATTTTCTGGTGCACTGCTGGAGTTCCTGGTAACCAGAAAGCTTAATAAAAAGCTATAGTACAGCTCTAGAAAATGTAGGTCTAAGAGAAAAATGTCACTAATAAAAATACTGAAGAAACATGATACTAAGATTAATAAATGTCATTAGTCAGGTTGCCAGCTCTGTCTAAGTAGTGCTGTAGTGCAGTGCAGTAGTACTGTTTCCCTTGGAAAAAAATTAATAGAATATTTCTGAAGACATTGCAGGAACTAGTAAATAGAACATTTCATAGGTTATGTTTTCTCCTTTGTATGCATACAGTCAGGGAAGAATATACCACATAGGAAAATTAGTGTGCCTAAAACATTTTGCATCATGGCTATCCCTGGCATGCTTTCCATAGTTAGTTTAAAATTGTGTTCCATGGACTTACAGGACTTTCTTTGATTTGCTGCCAATATTTGCTTAAGCAAATTGAAGAGCTCGTGCTATATTAGGGTAGAAAGAGCGATAAATTACAAAAATGCAGTAAATGTTAAAGCTACATTTTTAAGCAGAAATCTGAAGAAATTGCTCTCATGGCTGATAACTTCAACAGAATGAAAGGAAAACACATGATCACATAACATAGTGAAAGCTTGTGATAGAGGATACAGGTTCAAGTATTTGCCACACCTGAAGAGATTTCAAAGTATTTTTTACCTGGTTCCCTGAATCACAGTTCATTAGTGTTCAAAACAAAAGCTTTGATTCCTAGAAAAAGTTTACCAAATATTGTGTTCAAATGTGAAAACTTAGATGCTATAATCTCCCTTTAAAAAAGTGCTTACAGCTCCAGCGTTGAGTTCAGGATAGAATTTGGTCCATTGTAGTTCTTTTAGCCTATTTTCTTGTTAACAAATTTGTGTTGCTTTTGTTTATTTCTGCATGTGTGGAGAAAACCATTGCAGAAACTATTTTCAGAGCCATGAGGCACACAATACAGAGCAGAACTAAATCCTGACCTGGTACACTCTAGTTTTGCTGCACTGCAAACACAGGTTTAGATAAAAGTTTTACAGTTTCTGGGAATCTCTTGAAATGCAAAAAGGGAGATGCATGATCAATTATTATGGACAGGATATATTACTTTATGAAGTATAACAATCAAAATAATTTGAAATAGATTTAGTGGCATGTATTGTGTCTCTGATTTATACTTGAAGAAACATACCATGTATTTATACTAGTTAATCTGAAGATATGTATACTACTTAGATCACATTAAAGTCAGGTGAATATTGTAGAAAAATATTTAGAAATGCTAATTTAAACAAAAGAAAGAGCTCAGTGAGGTACAGAACTAATGAAGTCTCGTATTCTGTTGCCTTGTTACTTTTAGGTGGAACCATGGATATTTGACTGAAGCTGTCATTTCAATTAGATGGAATTCTCAGATCTTTTAATGATTTCCCTTAATATGGGGATACCTAATTACTTTTATTGAAAGGCTATTAATGGAAAATAGGCCTCATCACAGATACTTATTGTATAGTTGTACAAAATTTTGTAAGAAATACGTGTTGGGAACAGACAACAGTAGGAAAAGAGGGCATAATGAAATCTCTTTGATTTTGCTCCTCTCCATAAACTTTCCAGTGATGTGAGAATTAGGTAATATTGTCACCAGGTGGGGTAAAACCAAATACAGCCCTTTAAGAGTAAATAGCATATAAAAAATAGCAAAAGAAAGAACAGAAGTGAATCATTTGAGAACATCTAAACAGCTGAAATATGTTCACTGACACTGTTATTTGAACAATTGTGAATAACAACCAGATGAATTGAAGTCACAGTTTCTCCATAATAATTCAGAAAGAGAACAAAAGGCTTAATCTACTAAATAAAACATTTGCTGTGAAAATCCTGCCCAGCTCTAGTTCATATATTGTAAAAGGATGTTGGCTTAAGATATGCTTTATTACCAAACTCAGATAAGAATACAGGGAAATGCTGCCTGAGGACTTCATTAAAGGAGCTATGGACTAGGAGATCTAAGAGTGGTCAATAGGTGAAATGAAGGTATTTTTACAACTTTATGACTCCACAGTAATAAGCAAAGGATGTAACCAGTGGAACTTGGGGGAGGAGGCAGACAGAAAAATCAACATAAGACAGAGTGCAAAAAGATAAAACATCTTTTGGCAAGCTTATTTTGACTTTTTAAACTGGAACAATGAACTACTATGGACAGTCCCTCCTTTCCACCGTTATGCAATGACTTCCACCTCATTTTCCATTGGTAGCCCTCTGTGTCAGTAGACACAGATCAGCTCTGGGTTTTAATTGGCCCTGGCACATTATGAGATCTCACCTGATTCAGGTCTGTGAGTTTCCTCAAAGCAAACCCCTGCTTCTGCAGAGTGCTGTGCTATTCCTCCTGCCACAGACATATGCACGTGGCTGTGCTGTGATAACTTCCTCAAGGTTGTGTTGACCTCAACTAGTGAGTCAAGTGGATAATATCCTTGTGGGAGGGGAGGACTAAGTGAGGCTGGATAACATAAGTCCTGTCTCAGGTTCCCTGGGACACCACAAAGAAGAATGCTCTCACACGCCCAAAAATAAGAATGTGCATTTGGAGGGAGTGTTCATTTCTGATGGAAGACTTGCAGGGCATTAGAGTCACTGTAGCTTGCATCCAAGCCCAAGTCAATGAATTACACTGCATTCTCTGCTAAGCAGGCCTTCATGCCTTCCAGTTCTTTCACACACAGCAATTTTACAAACTACAGGATGTAACTGAGAAGGGATTGTAGGATTGTCCTGAAAATTGCAGTCCTTTGGAAAGGAAGCTTTATTAATTTTTAGTCCTATAAATGTCATACACCTTTTCAAACCTCGGGCATCTTCTGTGGAGCAGTCTGTGGACAGTGCTAGGAGTCCCATACGCTTGGGTAGGTTGCTAGTCTTACCTAAGGGAAGGCAGTTGTTCACCTGTAACACCTGGCAGAAATCAATATCAGCAATGAGACAGGTACATCTTTATTGGCTGTGAACCCTCCTAAGAAGAAGGGTCTCCACTAAACAAGAATCTTTGAGGATTTCTTTTATAAATTTCTTCCCAGTTCTCTTCCACTTTCTTGTTTAATTCAGGGGTTCCTGAGTTCCCTTTATTGCTGGATGGTGAGTTCAACACACAGGGTTTCATGCAGAGCAGAATAGTTAGTGGAGAAGATTTTTTTTTCTCAAAGGGAGATTTGTATCTTTATTTTCACTTGATTTTTGTGGCTAACTTGAGCATTAGCTTCTTCAGTTCCTCTTCATACTATCCAGATTATCCATGCTTACTTATTGTACTTTTGCAGCTACTGGTTGCTTTCAGCCACTGAAGGCTGAAAAAGACACAGATGAGCACAGATTCATGGAATGATGTGTTCTGTGTGGTTTCAGATTCCAGATTACATCTTCTCCCTGACCCTGCATCCAAGGCTCTCACAGAAAGTGACTTCATGGTACTGAGGACCAGGCAAATTTCAGGAGGCAACAGGTTGGTTAAATGAAAGAAAAAACCCGCAAAACACGCTAAACCTCAAAACAGTCCTCCCAAAAATCCAAAGCAAAGCACAAATTCAGTAACACTGGAACTGCTCTGTGACCTTTTACAGGTGGGAGTTGAGGAATTAAGGAAACCTTAGAAAACTGAGGTCATGTCTGCTCAGCCTAGACATTAAAGATCCCGTGGTGCCTTACATACTAGAGGAGGATTTACCCTCATGTCCTGACCAAAACATAACCTTTTCCCCAGAGCAAAGGAGCATCCACACTCTGATTAGAGTCTCTTCTCCATCCTGGAAGTGCCTGCATTTTGATGATGCAGCTTGTGCCTTTGTGTAAACACACACAAGTGTATACAGCAGGACTTGGGTATTGAAGGGGGCATTGCGCACAAAAGCAAATTACCCATGTTTGTACAGAGTGTGAAAGGCTTATGGCCAAGCCTTGGGAAGGCATATTCCCTTGGAAAGGGGAAGTATTTTGGGATCCTTTTTAAGATAATTTTCATTATTTATTATTACTTTAGAGGGATGGCCAGCAGTGCAAGCAACAACATGTAACAGCTGTTGGGCTTGACTGGGCAAACATTCTCCTTTTACACGTGGGGACAGTCTTTTTGACTTCATCAGAACTGTTAGGAGTATTGGTGTTATTTACCAATATTAAATTCAATTTGGGAAAATAATTCAGGCGAGAAAAATAAATTGCAAGTATACAGTTAAACTTGCAAGAATATTTGCAGAGCATAGCTTTGATTTATAATTAGGGTTTGCCAAGTTCTGTGCTAATGGGTCAGAATTTGTCTCTCCTATTTCCTAATTTAAAAAAAATCCCAGTGCAATTTTATTTCATCTTTTAAAGCACTTTGACTCTAGGGATCAAAATAACTCGGACTTCTGCACTAAGTTATACCAGAGAATAATTTTTGTTGTACTGTAGCATAGACTTTGAATAGTTGCTGTTTCAATACAAAAATAAAAACCATTCGCTTAATGTGTAATTAATAGTTTGGCATTTCCCTAAGGCTTTGCCCAGGACCCTTTCTGTTTCTGTTTTGTATTACTGTACTCCCCTGCTAAATATTTCCAGATCATATAGATTTAGATAAGACATGTTCCAGAACTTATAACATTTTTTATTTTGACTTTTACAGTATTTATTAGTGTAATGAAAATAATACTTTGACAAGTTCCCAAATAAATGGTAATATTCACCCCCGGATAGCTGAGTGAAACGTTCAGTGCCACGGGTTATTTAACTGCGCTTACATTGCAGGCATAAAAAATATGATAAAAATTTTAGTGCAGATCCGTTAAAAGCTCGTGACCCTCTCTGTTGACCAAGGTGTTGATCCTGTAGTTCGAGGAACACTGGAGGACACTGGCAGACATGAGAAATGCCACAGAGCTCTCCTGGGAGTACAAGGAGACTACAGGATTGGGACCTAACCTTGTAAGTGCTTTGTAGCATTCTCTGGGACCACTCTTACCTGCTTCTATGTATAATAAAAATATGTATGAAGAATAATTTGGTGAAAAATATGTGACTCAGAAATGGAATATCTAGGAAAATATCAGAAATTGACAGATGTCAAAAACCCAATTATGATAAATTGATATGAACTTCTGCACTCCTAGAGATAAAGAATTTTACCTGTATTCATCAATATGTATGAAATTATTGAAGCCACTTTTATACTTAGTACGGTATGAGTGAGAACTACTTCTGACAAGCATAAAAAAGTCCATTTCTGTGTAACAGATTGTGTGCTTAAGGCCTGTAAAACCTTAAAGGTGACATTTGTCTTCTTTGTAAAACTTTTAACACACTTTTGAGACTATTCAAAAGTTAAGGAGCCTTTGGAATCTAGGCTGGATTTTGGGATGTGTGTGCATACAAAAGGAAGGGCTTTGTAGAGCTCTTTGGCCAAAATGAGTGCTTTTTCTCCTTTATATGGCAGATCTCAACTTATGGTTCCCTAGCTGTATCTTCATACCACAGTTCTTTTCTTGGTGGATGTGAGTCAGGTGGTCTTTACCTCCACACCATTTTGTCACCCACACAGACTTACAAGTTAATTTTTAAAAAGACAAACATCAGTTCAAAACCAAGAGCTGATGGGTCTCTGTTAGAGAATATTAAAAATGATGTTTCAGCATTTCCCAAAACAAGTATTCCTTTTGCTAAATGAAAAGTTTCAATATAAAAAACAGTTTTTCCATTTTTTAATCCCAGCCATAACGTGTTTCCAAACATGAGTAAAACTCCTAAGTTTATGCTCGTTACAAAGTACAGTTGTTCAATACATTTATTGCTTGTCTAAAAATTGTGAGTGGCACCAGGTTTGCTACATGAGCAAGGCTGAGAGGCACAAGGGTGTTTTCCTGGCAAAAACACTTGAAATATCTTAAGTAGCTTAAAATTCTTTTTTTCCTCTTGGTCCTTCCAGAATAGACCACATTGAATGTCCGTTCAAATTTTCATTTCCTTGGAGCATGCTCACTTTTTCATTAACACATCCACAGAGTTGGCTGTGATTTTTTAATGTGAAGCTTCATAATCAGAAGAAATTCCTTCTTGCCAATCTTTTCCCAATATATGCTTTCATGTGTCCAAAAAAGGTATTTATCTGACTGCACAAACACGTGGAGAAATTTGAGATTAATTTGATATTAATTCAGTGCACACCTTATTGCTTTTTCAACATAAGGAAGAGTGATCGGTTTTTTGTTTGGTATCACTGCACAGATATTGTCTGACACCATCTGGGAATGATCATAGCATCTATGACTGGAAATGCCATGTTTTTACTCTTTCCTATATGAGTGTGAAATGTCATGTGCTGGTCCACACATTACCTCAACCCTTTGCAAATAGATTATTTTTAAAACAGCTCTACAGAGCTCTGACTCTTTGCAACAGCCATGCACCTTGCAAATTAATTGGACCTGAATGTAATGAATCTGAAAAGAAATTAGCTAACTCTCAACTCTACTGTTCACCAGTGTGTATGCAGAACACACAAAATTTATCATCTCTTTCTTTTTCACCACAGCTACCATTATGTGATGGATCAGTGGTGACACATGAAATACGTTTCTTCATGATTAAGGAGCTAAGTGTTAGTAGTATTTATGTGTATGAAAAAATAGCAATATTTTTAATTGCTGAATGTCTCCTTTGAAATGAAAAGAAGATTAAATCTCTCTGATTTAGTGCAATTAAAATAATAAATGTAAAATGAAAGTATGATTAAAAACCTAATGCATGGCCCACCGGTAGAGTTAATACATTACCAAGTCTCCTCCGAAACACAGTTTCAACATTCTTATTGACATGTTGAAAACCGCTATTGGCATCATTGTGCAAGTTATGCTTTCCTTGTTTATTCTGTTATCTGAGTTTCTCTAGGGATTATAAGGGGAATTTGGGACTCTGTTGTGGCTAAGTGCAGCAGGAAAAGGGGGACTGGCAAAGGGGTAGAAAAGTAAAAGAAGGGCCGAGTAAGATCTGTAAGATAGGGCTGGGAGGGAAAAAAATGGCAGATATTGATTCCCTATTGAGCAAGTAAGGGAATTTCTTTCCAAGCAATCAAGCTACCATTCTATGTTGTTTTCCAGAACTCTTATTCTACCTGCTGTTACCTCTACCTTGTTGAAATGGATATATCTCATGACTTCAGTGAGAACATTATAAACTGAGCACTAAATACAGATGGAAATCCCACCTTTTGCATGTTTTGAAGGCTATGTATTCAATTTACACTGGTCACGTGCACAAAGTTGTAGCACAACATTTTTATCTTAAAAAAAAGAGAAAAATTCTCAAAAAATCAATGCAATTCTTTATCTCTGAGATAGTTTTGAATTTTCAAGACCCTTATGTGAGTTTCTAGGTCCTGCATAGTTTTGTGTCCTAGTTGGAAATACTTGTATCTGAACTAGGGCCTGTGAGATGCTGCAGGTTCTGCTTCCCTAAGGTTTTATGACTTCAGGGTAAGCAGCATTTGAGTGTGTGGGCAACCTACCCCAGCTGTGCTGGTGACAAGCAGGTTCTGCCTGCCTAGGTTTATCTATGTAGAAACCTCCAGATGCAGCATGCTGTTGATGCAAGAAGGACTTGGAAATTGTTCATAACTTGCCAGAGTTACACTGAAAGAAGGTCTTGATTGTTCATTTTGGTGAGGAGCTGGAAGCTCACAGATGGCCAAAAAAATGTCTTCTTATCTGTAAAACTGTCCTAGGTTACAATGTAAGATGTAACCAACAGTATGTATTCTATTATCATCTTCACAAG
>QWTY01057874.1:0-25729 GCA_008033365.1 Pseudorectes ferrugineus
TTGGAAGGTCTTTGTGCTGGGGGGGTTTGTGCAACACCGTGCTGGTTAAAGTTCCTAAAACTGGAGAGCAGCCAAAATGAATGGTGAAAACGATTGGTGGTGGTGGTGAAGGCCAGCAAAAGGAGCCTTCTGAGGGGTCACAGAGCTAAGCAGCCTCCTGGCTTTCACTGTGTGACCCAAGAGCCACCACCATGGTCCATTTTGGGGTGGAGTGGCAGCTCACCCGCTTGGCTTCCATGGCTGGGCTGGAGCAGGCACTGAGTACATCAGGTGTCTCCAGTGGGAAGCAGCAGCTCCTTAGGATGTGCTCCAGTGGTTTAACAGGAAGGAAAAGGCTGTGTCCTGTTTGGTGAGGCTGAAGGTTTCTGAACCTGTGTTGCAGACAAACAGACTTTCCTGCACCCCATGCATCAGGACCTGCACTATTTCCCGTTCCGGCCTGCGTCCCGCATCGTGTGCGCCTGGACCGCCATGGAGAGGGCTCACCAGGACAACGGCTGCCTGGTCGTGCAGCCAGGGACACACAAGACAACCCTGAAGCCTCATGGATATCCAGAGGGGGAGGTAGAGTGTCATGGAGGGCTTGGGAAGGGCATGCAGGAAGGGGATGTGTTTTGGCTGGGAAGGACTCACTGTGGGGGGAGGATGTGCAGGTCAAAGCTGAGGTTTTCAGTGATTTTTTTTTTTCTATTTATGCAAATACTGACACTGATTTGTGAGAGAGTTTCTTTGGTTTCTCTCTTTCACTCCGTGTGATGTGGGTAGATCTGCCTCTCTTCCCATCTTCACCTAGAAAATGTCCAGCACGTCATGGCATGAGAGCATAAACACGTGCCATGGTTTTCCACTGCCCTTGCCAAGTCTGAGGGCTCTGTCTCCTCTTGTCAACTTGTTGGTGCCTGGTAGCATGTGTACTGTCCCAAAGAGGAGAAATCTGACAGTAAACAGCTGGATGGAATAAAATATCAAGCGGTATCTTCCTCTTAAGGATGGGTGTTTCCTGGCCTGGACTGTCATTGGTGATGGTTATGCTGGGAGCAGAAGGCTGGACTCCAGCAGTGGCATCAGGCCACCCTTGTGGGATTCCCCAGTGCTCTTCTCTGTTCTCTCCAGCTGAGAAATGTTCCTAATTGTCCAAATCCAGCTGCAGAAAATACAGGAAGTATCATTTTTCTGTGCCTCAGGCTTGAAGTAGAAGCACTAGTAGGCAATAGTCAGACTTCTAGCTTGGCATATGGAATCCTCTCTCCAGAGGAAAGCAGATCCATAGCTGTCCCTACTGCCCTACTGTGCTCTGGCAATCAGCACTTGTTCTAATTTTAGCTGAGTGATTTCAATTCAGCCTTTTTCTTTCCTAGGGTAAAACCAACAAACTTTTCCATGGGCTGCTTGATGAGGATGAGAAGATTCCCAAGGTTCACCTGGTCATGGAGAAGGGAGACACAGTGTTCTTCCATCCCCTGCTCATTCATGGCTCTGGGATAAACAGGACATCAGGTTTCCGAAAGGTAGGAAAACATGTCTTGATGTAGTTTTTTATATTCTTGATTTTTTAAAAAAAATTATTAAACTATCCCCCTTTCTATTTTTATCCCCCACTCCCTTTGAATCCTTTCCAAGTTTATTAATACTAGATGAATGTTTTAATGAGGTTTTTTCTTCCTAATATACTTCTGCAGTCTCTTGTTTTTTTATTATTTTATTTTTAAACATCTGTCTTCTGCGATAAGAGCATGCTGTGCAGCTGCGTGAGAAAAACAGAACAGGAGCAGAAATTAGATGTTGAATCCATGTTTGAAGCCTGGCTGGCTGTACTTGCTTTTCCAATAGTTCCCTTTCAGCTGTCCCAGGTATCAGGACCTTCTCTAACTTTCTTCCCTGTCTTCTTGGTGTCCCATCTCTGGATAACAGGAGTCTCCATCATTCAGTAAATAATATTTATTTATATGATTGCACAACCCATTTTTTATAAAAGATTTGTTTACATGTCATGATTATTTAACTGAAACAGGCAGTTTGGAGGCCTTTGGAGGCCTGGTCCTGTCTCAGAAGGGATTCATCCAGGCACTGCAACATGGACTGCTCTATTTTTATTTTGGTTTGCCTATTGTGTGGCCTGTTCTTTCAGCCCTGTGGTATTTTATTGGTGGATTCAAAATAAGTGGGCTGTTGTGACCCTCTGGATACAGGAACTTACTGAACACACAGGTCTGCTCCAGCCCTGACTTTCCCTATTTCCACTCCAGTCTCTGATTTTCTGAGATCAGGTTGTACAGCTCATACTGAGGGAGTGAGGGAGAGAAAGGAAGGAAGAAGAGCATGTCAGCAGCAAGAGTATTTCTCCAAGGGGACACTCTCCGGAGCGCTTGGAAAGGAGGAAGGAATTTGCTGACATGATCTGTAAGGAAGGAGTGATGTATCCACAATCTGGAATGCACGAGGTTTTTTCCCAGCAGTTGTCTGTAGTCGATGTGACAGTGAGTGATGCCCGGTTTCCTCACACAGAGCATCAGCTGCCACTTTGCCAGCTCAGAGTGTCACTACATTGATGTCAAGAACACAACTCAGGAGCACCTGGAGAAGGAGCTGGAGGAAATAGTTCGCAAGAAATACAACACAACCGCAAAGCTCAAGGTGAGATTTGGCTCAGTGCCATTTGTTACAAACCAGGTCCGCTCCCTTTCCCAAGTCTCTCGTGTGGCAGATTGGTGCTCTTTGCTATGCCCAGTTTGGCAGATCAGGCTGTACCAGGCAGAGGTGCTTGGCAGGATAAAAGACCTGATGTTCAGAGGATGACTGGCAGGCTTTTTTGCGGCCTTTTCCCTCATAATGCCTGCCTCTCTGGCACCCTCTTCACATCCCTTGAGCTCCAGAAGTTCCTCCTGATGCTCTGCTTGTAAATAAAAAGATGTGGTCATTTGCCCCAAATTCAAAAGTATAAGAAGTTGGAATAAATTCAGTGCTTGTCCAGTTTGAATGTCCACAGTTCTTACAGTTTCCCCTCCTAATGGTGGGTGGATTTTCCTTTTAAAACAAGTAGCCATGTCTGATTGCAATAACAAATGGAATTTTTTTGGTTCAATATAAGCCCACATCAGTTGTTTCATCGAGGCTACAGCAGGTTTGTCAGCAGTGATACACATCTGCCTCAAAAAGAAAAAAAAAGTGACTAATGGACTCTTGCTGAATAACTGAGACCACTGAGTAAAATAGAAAGCAAATGTAAATTCTTAAGGGATCCAGCCACTGAAAGAAAAATAAACCTTGTTACTGGGGCGAAAATGTTCTTAATGTCTTAATCTGCAGCAGTTCCCAAGCTTGTGCACAGCCACTATCAAGGCAGTATAAAATCTAGATGTAATAGGCAGCAATTTTCTTTTAAAATGCACATGTTTTACAATACCTGGGGCTTTCTGGAGGGGAGGACTTTCTTTTTCATCCTTGGCATTTTTGTGTTGTTCTGCTTGTTTCCCCCCAGTGTGCCTGGGTGTGGTGGGGTGCCCAGCTGTGTTTTGCAAGCTGATCTTACACGTGTGTAGAGTCACAGCTTGCTTGGCTTCCAGTTCTGGGGTTGTTCAGGTACTTGGTGAAATCCAGAGGGATGTGTAGTGAGGCTCTCTCCTTCTCCTGAGTGGAAATGAGGTTGTCCATACAAACCCCAGAGGAGTCTCTGTGCTTTTGTGTAGCTTTAAGAACTTTTTTTACCAGAGTTGGAGTTTTCTCCCAGAGGAGTGCCCAGCTCTAATTTCACCTTCGCAAGATGATAAGAACTAACTAATCCTCTATTTCCATCTCTGTAAACTGGAATCCTGGTCTCTCTTTCTTCTGGCCCTCAAGGTGCTTTTCCTTTGTCTCATTTTTGTTTTGAAGGATATTTGGAACTTCCGAGCACGGCTTGTGCAAGGGGAAAGAATTAACTTGTAGAAGACCCTGTGAAGAGCAGGATGGAAAACATGGGCCTGAGAATGAGCTCCTCTGAGGGAAGAACACAGACCCTGCCTGGGCAGGCAGCATTCCCTGTGCTTTGTTGACCTCTGTAATGGTAACTTAGCCAAATGCTGCATTGCAAAATCGTTTTATGCTAATTCAGAATAATTGCACTGAGGTTGGACAGCTGATGTATGTCAAAGGAAACCTAACCTAGAAGAACAGATTTGCTGTGGATGTCTTAAACAATCGAAGAATCAAGGTCTTGAAAGAACACCTTGATTTTCTTGGTGTTTTCATTCTTGTTTCTTAAAAGTTTCTAACATGACACACCTTTAGAATGATGCTATATCAATGTAAGATTTTATGCAAGAATTTCCAGCATTTCCAACTTCCTTTCCTATGCAATAAAAAAAAAAAATCAGAGTTTCAGACGAGCCCTCAGTGACATGGGGACTTACTAGTGTAGCTGATGAAGATGTGGGTGTTGGTACCAGCAGAATCAACTGTGTAAGGACGTGGATAAAGAGAAAGCAGCAACCACTCAGAGAGAAAAATGGGATTTATGGACAGGAATATGATTGCTGGTAGAGTTCCTCAAGCACGGCTTGGTGTGGCACTGTACCTGACCAAGCAGCTCTGGCACAGGTGAAATATGAGTCTGACAGTGTTGGGAGCTACTGGGCCAACAAAGCTGCCTCCCACTGGCCTTGCACAACTGATCCAAGGCTGTGTGGAGTGGGGGAATCCTTTGAGCCTGGCAGGTCTGGGAAAAGGTGCCTTTTGCTGCTGCCAGATCGAGGAGGTGTTTGGATGCTCCCTGGGACGCAGTGGTGGCAGGGTGGAGTGATGCACACTGAAATGATCCTCTTGCCTTTCACAATGTTTTTCCTTGCTTTCTGAAAGATTCTTTAGCTTTCAGAATCTTTTTTTTGAAATAAATAATAAATCGGAGCAAAACTGCACTCAAGGGCTGTGTTGTGTCATTTCTGCTGCTCAGAAACTGGCGGTGGGGGTGTCATTGAACACCCCAGAGCAAAGCATCAACCCTCAGCTTGTTTCCACTGCCCCCCAATCCACCCAGAAAAGGTGTCAAAACAGCACCAAAGGCTGCACCAATGGGCTCTTGTGGCACCTTCTGCCCTGTTTTGTGATTCTTCCTCTTCCTGCAGCATCTCTAGGTTTTGTTTGTTTGTTTTTTAAACAAGGTGAGGTTTGAGCACAGTTTACTGGTCCTACACCCTTGGTGCTGGAGTGAGGTGTCTGGGCTGTGGTTCCCACCTGGAGACAGACATATCCTCGCAGCAGCCTCTGGTTTGACCACAACACCAAGAAGGCTGATGAGGGGTCACTTAGGACAGACCCCCAGCCCTGCTCAGTGGATGATTTTGGGTGTTTCGGTTCCTGCAAATCTTCCATGCCCTCTGTAACCCTGGCACTGATGCAGCTCCTGTGGAGAACATGGGCCTAAGTGAATAATTTCCAGTGAGTTAGAGATCCCTCTGCTGACTTTGCTGAGCTCTGGCTCACAGCCTAGCTGGTGCTTTCCATGGGATTTCTGTGAGAACTTGGTGTATTCTGTCTGGTTCACAGCACAGGATTCGTGGAGAGACGTCCCTGGCATCACTGGTGAAGCTGGGTTGACTGTAGAGGGAGCTGTGGCCAAAGAGAAGAGCTACAGGTGTCACATTCCCAGTTTCAAGACTGAATTTCTCTTCCTGTAGCTAGGAAAAAGAAGAAAAGGAAGTTTAGCTTTGTTTTTAAAAATTTATGTACCTCTGCCTATAGATTTAGGCTTAAAATTCCCTCCTTCAGAAGAACAAACCCATCAAAGACTTCGGAGATCATCTAAACTCAGCAGTTGTCCCACCTGATGAGAGACTTATGTCCTCACTCCTTCCTACACCTTGTTTGGTACCTGCCCTCTGGGGCAGGCTGTGCTCGCTCTGCTGGGCAGATCACAGTTGGACAAAGCTGGATTCTCCCAGCATGGGTGTGTGTGGTGTTGCTGGATACCTCCTCTGTAGCAATAATTGAGAAATAAATTTCCAGATCCATTAGGCAGAGCTCCAGAGACAGGGAAATGTAGAAGCTGTTGACATGCTTGGGTTTCTGTGTATTTTCGTGAAGCAGCACTTACCCTATTAGAAAAGTTGCTTGAATTGAATCAAATTAAAAGCAAAATATTTGAAGTTATTTTGGTAATAGTGTGCTTTAGTTTAGCCCTGGCTTGGAGGGATATGTTTCTTACAGTGTGGTTTGCTGTAAGTGTTCAGGTTCCCATGTTGGAGGTGCATGTGTGTTCCTAAATTGATGTGACATCTAAAACTGTCTTTCCAACTAACTTGATGTTCCTGCAGTTTAGGTTAACCATGTTAGCCATCCTTGGACTATTTTTTTTTTATAGCAGCATCCAAGTTTCAAAAAGGAGCATGTAAAAATTAGACACCTTGCTGGTTATTTGGCCATCTGCAGTTGCACGAAGCCCCAGTGTTTCAGACACTTTTTTTTTGCCTTGACATTTCACATGTGTTGAAAACAAAGGCTTCCTGGAGCTTGGTAAAAGACAATAAACACAGAGAACATCTTTTGCTTAGAATTTATGTGCTATTTTCCACCCTAACAGTTCAGAAACGTCAGATTTAGTCTGACTCCTGACCTTGCTGACAGCGGTTGCACGCTCAGCGCTTTGATGTGAAGACACTGGATAGGTGCCAGAGGAAGGATTTTGAATCCTGGCTTTGGCTTCTAGTGCTGCAGATCAAAGTCTTACTTCATGCAAGAGAATTGGGGGGGAAAAGGAAGTTTAATTAACTACATTACAGTTTTTTCAAAGTAGATTTGACTCTATAAGCCTATCTGGGATGCGGGAGATCCTTTTCCAGCAGTCATTTGTAATCAAAGTGGCAGTGAGTGATGCCCAATGTCCTCACACAGCTGTCACCTCGCCAGTTTAGAGTGCTACTACAGTGATGTTAAGAACGTGATTCAAGAGCAGCTGGAGAAAGAGGTAATTGAATTTGGACATGCAAAATACAAAATGGCTTCTGCTCCAGACCTTGTGCTAATCTTAAATCGTTACCTTATCTTGTAACTCACAAGTAATTTTGGCCTTTCTGCTGATAAGGCTTCTTGCTGCCTGCCTGTGCTGGAGAAGTGCCCTTGCTCCACAGACAGCCCCTTCACATCCCTGGAAATCAGCCCAGGAGCTCTGCAAATTCCTCCTCCAGCTCTACTCATCACCATTCCCACCTCTGGGCTGCCAAAACTGATTTCATCCACGTTCTTTGCTATCTTTTCAGTGCAAATCAACCCAGGTAGGACGAGCTTGTGCCAGCAGGTGTTTAGGTAGGAGAGGCTGTTATTCAATCCTTCTATAACTGGATTTGCAAGAGGACATGGTTTACAAAACACCCACCTGAGTGTCTTCTCTGCTCACCACATCAATCCAATGAGACTTTTGGCTTATGCCAAGCAGGGTTTTGTGCATTGGAGCTTGTAGCTTTTAATTTAATTTAGTGTTGTCTGTACTTTCCTGTTTGAGACTTTGAAGAGACAGTGAATAAGTTAATGGGTGTTTTTATGGCCAAACAGATCAGCGCATGCCAGGAACAAGCAGGAAACACTGCATTCAAAGATGGTGTTTTCTGCGTTTGTTGTTGTTTTGTGGGGTTTTTAAATGCAGGTTGTTTGGAAGAAATGAGCAAAGGTAGTGCAAGGAAAAAGAATCAATCTTTAAAGTGACCTCTAAAGACCAGGATGGAAAACCTGTTCCTGAGCATCAGCTTCTGAGGAGCCAGATTCATGTGCTTTTTGCCCCCTGTGTAAGGAACTTGCCCCAAATGTTGCATTACAAAAGCATTTCATGCTAATACAAAATAGGTGCAGCAAGACTGAACAGCTGATGGACTTCAAAGAAAACCTACAAAATCAGATTGCTGCAGCCAATTTAGGTAATCAAAGATTATGATGAGTTGTGCATTACTTATTTTTTCTAGTCCCTCTCGATATACTTTTGGGCTGATACTCTATTAATATAAGGTTATTAATAATATAGTTAGGTAAAATCATATTAATACAAAATGCCATGTGTGATTATGTGTTTAAGGTTTTTAATATCCTTTTTCTGTGCAAAATCAACCAGTGAATCAGTTTCAGTATAAGCTTCCATGGGAAGTTATTGGTATAGCTGATGGAGAACATGGATTTTATTTTATTTTTGAAATAAAGATTAAATTGTAGCGAAACCAATGTCAGTGGCTGCACCTGATTATTTCTGTGGTTCAGAAATTCTGTTGTGGCTTGTGTGGCTGAATAACCAAAGTGAACCCTGGAGAGGCCAGTGCAGGGTCTGAAGAAAACATCAGGGTGGTGCAGCTGAGAGTCACCCAAAAATCCAGTAACTGCTGGGCCTGCAGGATGTTTGGGCCAAACCCATTTTGGAGACAGCTTTGGGCAAACCACCTGCCAGTATCTCCTCATCTCCTTGCTGTGACCATCCTGATCCCAGCCTCCCTTTTGTCAGAGCCAAGTATTCAGGAATCAGGGTAGCAGTGCAATCTCTGGCACAAGAAAGGCTTCTCAAAAAATAGTGGGGCACATAAATTCCAATACATCCATCTCCCCCACTCCTTGTTTACTGCTAGAGCTTAAGCAAAGCAACTGGTTTGGTTTCTTCACCCTGTTTTTGCATACAAGCATTGCTCTCACTCCCACATAGATATGTGTCTTACATATCCCAGTCCTGGGGGCATTTATGAAAATAAAGCATTAACCCTCCTTTGACAATTTAATTTCTGCAGAATCTCCTTTCCTTGGGCCCAAGAGACAGGAACTGGAAAAAGTGTGAAGATTTCAACATGGTGGCTGAAGGCTGATACCAATATGGAATTTCATGGTGGTTTTGTGGACCCCAGGTGAGAAACTCCTGTTAAGTCTGAATGAGCAAATTCTGTGAAAGCTGAAATTACAGACCACAAACCTGTCCCTTTTTGTGGGCAAAGATGTTGAGGAAGCAACTCATCCTCTTCCTCAGAGAAATACCATGCAGACCCAGGGAGTGTTTTATTCTGTACTCTATTTATTCTGAAGGAGGAATCCACAGGAGACGTTGCCAAGCAATGTCACAGTTACTGATTTTGTCCCCTAGCAGTGAAACCCCACTCAGCAAATGGTACCAACACGAGACTGAAATGAATGCTACAGGCCAAGTTGCACCAATAAAAGCACCAGTAAGAGATGAGGGCTGCAGAATGCTGAGGTGAATCTGTCCAGTTGCTTCAAATGAAGTAACTTATTTCTCTTCCAGCCCCTGTGCAAGCAAACAAGAGGCATCGACAAGACCACTGGGACACGTGAGACGTTTAGTGTCACTTTGATTGAATTACTGAGGTTAGAGGGGTTTTAGGCACTTAAAAATATCCTGTGATCCTACTGGGCATGAGCTAGGGGCAGGAAAAGGCTCAGGTCTAGGAAAAGCTGGTTAAACGCCCCAGGCATCCCTACAGAGATGTGCTTTCAGAAAAATGCCTGTATGGAGACAGCATTTCTCAGGAGCCACCTCTTGGAGGAAGATCTCGTCCTGCTTGGTCTGAGACAGCTACTGTTCTTATTTAAAATGCCAGAAAAAGGCTAAAAGCTTCTAAATATAATCACTCAGCTCTTTAGAACCACTCACAAAATGGTGCCAGGTTCATTAAAATGTTTTTCCAAGTGGGAGCTGCAGGGCTGTAGCCATAAGAGCACTGTAGTGTGGATGGTGCTGGGAGACAGGGAGCTCAGAGTTTGCAGCATAAACACTGCTGGCTTGCAGTGCCAAAGCCACGGAAGGGTTTTGTAACAGGTAAGCCAAGGAAAAACTCGGGACATCTGTTTGACATCTGTTCCTAAGGGTCCAGAGTGAGTAATTTTGAAGCCAATGGAGAATGCTCTATGCCTACAACCCTCTCACAGCCCTTTTTGTCCAAGAGCTGGAGAACCTGACAGGTTGGCATGAACACATCACAGTATTAATTTCATAAGTGCTTATGGAATCTACAGTCATTTCCGTTCACGATGATTTGTCACTTAAAAGTCTGGTGAGGTCACTCTTATGTTGTTAGTTGGAAAGAACAGGCATGAATGTGCATTTCACATGCAGCCTTTTTCAGTCAATTAAAAAAAAAATCCAAGTTCAATATCCATGCAGTGGCCTGGTGGAGACTTGGCAGATGTCCTTTTCATCAAAAACTGATTCCCCTACTGATTCATCCCTAAAACCTCCATCTTCTTGACAGTAAATGTGTGTTTCAGACACAGAAATCCATCCTTACGTTGTGAAAAAAATCAACCCCAGGTCACTTCAGACTATTGAGAAATTTTGGTTGTTCCTCTCCTCTTGGTAAAAGCGTTTCTCCACCAATCTTCGGACCCTTTTTCTCCTGGAAACACGAACCATGGAGAAAAGAAGTTAAATGTGTGGTAGGTGTCTCACAAACACTTCTCTGACAGAAGTTGTGGTAGGGATAAATTACCTGATAAAATACTGACAGACCCTCTAGGGACCTTGATATTCTGCATTCTTACAGCTTTGTTCAAAAGCCATTTCCCCACAGTTAAATAAAACAAAGCTTTGAGAACAGAAAGCAAAAAATGGAAGTCCACTAAAACACAGCCTGCAGGCACCTGTGTGTACCTGACAAAATGCAGAGCTGCTTGGCTTTGCTGGGAGCTCGTAAGGGCACAGAACCAAAGAGGGGGACAAAAGTACCGCGGGAAGCAGCCGGAGTGCTGAGGTGGTCAGAAACTGCTGGCTCACACTTACCTTTAGCATCCCATCTCGCTCCCACTTGAAGAGTCCACAGTTACTGAAAGATGAAGATGGCAGGTGAGGACCACTGTGGTGTGTTTGCTGAACAGTATGAGGGGATCCTAAAGTAGCCCCACACCCAGCCCATGCTCCTTGGCACAAGGGCTAACATTCCCCTTTTAGGGCATGGTTATGTGACTCACAAGTGACTTGTGAAGGGACAGTACCTAAGTCCCAATCACTGTTTCATGAGGCTCATTTCTTACCTGCAGGGTTTTTTGGGGAGCCTGTCAAGGGAAATAGCTCTGCTTCCGCAAGGACATTTGAAAAATCTCTTGATGGCATCATGCCAGAGGTAGTTGTGGTTATCCTGCACACAGGTCTCCAGAGGCTTGAAATAGGTGTAATTACACTGTCAGGGAGGAGAGAGAGAGAGCATATGAGACGCTGTTCTGAGGGCTGGCAACAGCTGAATGTTCAGAGGAAAGCACCCCTGTCCACTCCCATCCTGAGGAGCCCAGCAGTTGGATCACGGCCCTAGGCTTTGCCACTGCTCCTTCTAATGCCATCCTCCCCTTGCCACCACCCTGTGGTCCTGCTCCCAGCACTTCATGAGGCACAAGTGTCCCCCTGTGCAATCCCAAAACAGGCAGGGAAGGCAGCAAGAGGGAAGGTTCAGCAGGGGCTGAAACTTTGGAAGTGGGAAGTAATGCTTCCCTTCCTCTCAGTACATTTGCGATAGTCACAAAGCTCCACTCCTCTTCCTGATGGCAAAGTCCCTGACAATGCAGATAGAGGATTCCCACCCAGTGTTAATGTTTTCAAGGACTTTGCTTATTTTGTCATGAAATATGGGGAACTAAGGGTCCTGGTACAAAGCACTTCATGGAAGAAACTGAGAAATTCAGGACAGCAATACCCACGGAACCACTGGCACAAGGATCGAGTTGAGATGTACAGCACAGCACTAAAGCCTGCCTTGCCATGTCTCAGTCACTCTGTGCACAGGCTGCTCTCAGCAACAGGCATAAGGAACAAAACTGTCTCCATCAATCCCTGCACTGGACCACGGCCAAGAGAGTGACAGATGGGAGTCTGCAGGATAGTCCAGCACCATTTTGTAGAATCCATGTTCCACTCCCCTGCTGTTACCTTGGCTCCCCTTCACTCACCGTTTTACACGTCACAACTCGGCATTTCACTGCTTTAATGTTCCTCATCTTCTCTTCCAGTTCTTCCTTTTTCACCAGTGGCTGAAAGTATTGCTCCTGCAGTTCAGCCTCAGCCTGTGGGGCACACAAAAGGGGTTGTGAGGACACAAAGAGGGGAGAAGCCACTCCATGAATGGCCTTAGGGCAAATTACCAGGCCTGTTTGAAGCAGACTGCAGTCTAGCAGCAGAGAAAGGCCTCATCTCTCTTGCTTCAAACAGTCCATATTGTACACATGCTGCAGCACTGAAACGAGCCACCTCTGAGATGTATGAGTGGGAAGGTTTAACAACAGCAGGAAGTGCTGAAATAAGCACATAACCCACAAGGACAGTGCAGAGAGAAGTCAGGTAGGTAAGTAATGGAATAGGTTCTCAGCCAAAATATTACTCCCCAGAAGACCTTAAAACAACTATGACTTCATGCCAATAAGTATCCAAGACAAGAGCCCTGTGCCGTTGGAGGTGCTGTAACCCTGGGAATGTGCTCAGCAGAGACTCCAGTGTGAGAAATTCAACTTCGCAGGTCTTCAGGGCACCTGCTGGCATTTCACAGCTGACATGAGTCATAGATGAAGGTGGCAGCTGGCTTTATGTGGCCAAGTAATGAGGGACAAAATACGCACGTGTCTCATTTGATTTTAAGGCAGAGGGATTTCTTTGATTATCCACCAATCAAGGAAACTTCACTGATTCTTCCAAACACAGCAGAAAAACCTGATGGCAACTGGCAACTTGACCTTATCATAGCTATGGCAACAGTGCTGACTTGCAGGCATTGTGCCCTGTGTGCCCAGAGACACCCAGCCCTACTCCTTGGGACAATCTGGAGCCTATGACATGTTTGGGTGCCTGCTTCTTGCTGAAATCATGAGGAGTCCAGTCAGCTCCCTAGTTCTAAGCCCTCAGTCACAGCTGCATGGAGGCCATACCTCTTTCAGGACATCCGTGTGCTTGGACTTGGCCTTCAGAATTTTCTGGAACTCTTCTGACTCCAGATAGGCCAGCTGCTCACGCTGTTTCTTTTGGGCAGGTTCCTGTTCCTCCATTTCTAGGGAGACAAAAAGGCTCAGTCCTACAAAACAAGGCTGTGATGTCTAAACTTGATCACTGCAGGAGATTTTGGAAGTCTCAGGTCTCTCAGGCAGATGTTCAGGTCAAACAGCAGCCTTTCATAATTTGGGAACATGAAAACAAGTTCAAATATGGCTTCAGAAAAAGAAGTGTTTTTTTAAAATAACATTGCATCTTCTCTCAAAGCACTGTACTAGGAATTTTCACATTACTCCCAGGAGTGCAAGCAGTGTTCCGTCACTGACTGATGAAGAAACTTTAAAGGGAATTAAACAATTCATCCAAGATCACACAGTAAATCACCAGCAGGCAAACTCAAGTTCCCACAAAAAATTCAGATACCTTCCCAGGTGGGATTAGTTCTTGGTTTCCCTTGGTGAAGTCAGCCATGCACTGCAGATGCGCAAGTGCCAGAAGAAAGGGAACAGAGATGAGCACAGGGAGCTATCAGAGATTACATCTCACACCTTCTCCACAGGGTTAGAGATTTTTTTAGTCTTTTCAACAAACCCTTGAAGTCCCAAACAGACCTAACTTGGCCTCTCTTTAGCACAGCAATTAAGTCCTTAACCCAGCAACTACTGCTCTGTTCAGTAGGACAGAAGCACATTTTTTCTATTCTAGAAGCTAACAGTACCTACCACTGTCTGCTTCTGCACCTTGTGGCTGAGCAACATTTTTCTCAACTCTTTCAACAATTTCTAGGACATCCTCAACATCAGTCCATTTCCTCTTGACACTGTTTGGGTTTGTTTTAGGAAGAATCTGGCCTTTTGCTTGCAGTCGTTGTATTGCAGCCAGCTAGAAAACAGGAAAGAGCAGGTGAAGTGTTGGTGACCTGTCTGGCTCCCATGCTCCTACTTCCAGAAGTAGCAGAGGAAGGCTGTCAACTGGAAGAGAGAACATCCAGTGGCCTGAGCATGGAGCTGGCTGGAGAGAGGCCCAACAAAATTCTCAGCTCTGCCATACAACTAATCCACCACATTGCCCAACCTCTCGTGACTTCCCAAACCATAAAATCATTCCTCCATGGGTGTTACCAGGCCCGGTATCTCTGCAGCTGTGCTTTATCTGCTTCACAAATCAGTAAGTTTTTCAGAGAAATCAAATCACTTGAGATTTCCACATAAATTGATAATAATTTGCAACTAATAGAAAATTGCTTACAACTATTCCTTCTCATCCTCCCAGAACACTAAGACTTCCTCATTCTAGCTGGACGAGGAAAGTTTCTTTGACAAACAAATGAACATATTTTTGCCAAAAACAGATGCATTCTGTTTTGCCTAGAAAACAAAATTATCCAGACTCATGACACAACACAGTTAAACCAGTTGCTTACCTACCTGTCAAACAGGAAACACCTGCAGTACACTGCAGTAGCAATGCCAAAGAACAAACAGGCAGAGTTTAGCACTCCAGGGGTTTTCAGCAAAAATCCCTTGCCTTAAGGGATTGACTAAAGGCATGGACTTTGGCACTAACAACTATAAGGAACCACAGGTTTCCTGTGTGCTGGAATATAGGCCAGTGTGATCCCACAAATCAGAAACTTCACTAACACCAGAACTGAGCTGGGCCATATCTGACCAAATACTCCTCTTCTACCACAAACCAAATTTCCCTTAACCTCTCTTCAATACTTGAAAGATCCAAAGAGCTGGTACCTTTTTGGCTTCTGCCAAGCTGTCTAGCTTTGGCCTTGGAGGTGGAGACTTGTCAAAGAAGAGGATATCTTCTCCTTCTGAGAAGCCTGTACCTAGCTTGGGCCTTTGAGGAGTTGACATTTTTGCAGCTTTGGGAAACTCTGCCCCAGGCACTGGGGAATGGAGGGAGGTCTGTCTGGAGGAGGACGGGAGAGAAGGAGTGCTGGCTTTACCTGTGTTCTGGAGAAACCTTGTAAGACAAGAATAATTCATTCAATTAGGGACACAAGTCGGACATAAAAAGGTTTAAGAAACAAATAGGAGGGGATGCAGTCTATGATTTTTCACTATTTGGCCTTTAATTGCTAAAAGAAACATACAGCAATTTGGGCATTCAGGAAAGGAAAACAAGACTGATAAGAAGTCACTGGGTCGCTGAAATCAAGAGTGACTTGAAGAAGGCACCAGAAGGAGTGAATGACCAATTGTTTTCAAAGCTAAAATCAGAGAGGCATCACACAAAGCTGGCAAGTAAGAAGTGAAAGCACAGTTATCCTTAGAACTACAATAACAGAACCCTTCCTGTGAAAGGCAGTGTGTCTTACCGCCTCTGAATCTCTTCAGATCGCTTTTTTCTGGCCTCCAGCAACTTCTGTTTCTGTTGCTTCAGCAGTGCTGAAGCAGAGATAGACTGGAAATTGGCCCCTTGCTTCTTTTCAGCATCTGGGAAAAAAGGACAAACCAAAATAAAAAGCCATTTTGTTCAGAAGGAGGTAGAGTGAGTGGGTCTTCCTTCAGGCAAAAGGACAATACCTGTTTTGGTCCAGTGTTTGCAGAGGTTTCGTGCTCCAAAAGTTGGCTGTGTCAGCAGTTCCCTGAATTCTTCAGAACACTGCCTGGGTCTCTTTGCTGCACCTGAGTGGAAGAGGCAGAAATACAACAGATTTGGAGTGAGGAAGAGAAGCACGCCTGGCTTTAGAGATGTAGAGTTTTCTAAGTTGGAAGAAACCCTTGCAGGTCCCCTGAGCACTTCTCAAAGCAAGACCAACCTTTACATTATATTTGGTTGCCCAAGGTCTTGTCGTTTGTCAGACATTTCTACCCCTTCAGAAACTTCATCACTCAGCTCCTCGTCAGCCTTGGCTGTCTGTGTTACTCCCACCATTCCCATTTTTAGGATGCTTAACAGTCCTGAAGCCTCCACACTTTATCCCTGGAGAATTAAGAGCAGCTAAGAGCTGCTATGGACATACACTATGTTGTCTGAAATGGAGGCAGCTGATGGAACTGAAAGATGTAGATAAGACATCTAAGTGGCATCTAGAACACAGTTTGAATAATCTGTCACCTGCTCTCCAAGGAGCATAAAGAAAGTGTAATATTAAGTGCTTTACAGAAACAAAGAGGCAGAGAAGACTGGTGACATCCCAGGGGCTACAAAAGGAACATGCTTTGACACAAAAGAAAAGCACTAGAAACAGGGTGGGTTCTCAGGAGGTCCCCTGCATTGCAGACCTGGCTGATTTATACTTAGTATTCCTTAGCAGCTTTCAAGGTTGACAGAAGTAATTTATTTTAATCAAATAAAATAAATCTTCTGGTTCAAAGTTCTTAAAACTTCAAATTCCCATTAATCTGGCAAAGATCTTCTGTCACTGTCCAAAGACAGAACAGGAGACTTAACTTGGGGGCACTGATGAAAAAAAAGGTGCATGGAGCTACACAGTTGCTTAGTTACATTTGCCTTGAAACTGTGATCTCAAGAGGTTCATGCAGTGACTAGAAGGCCCTGGGACACATCTACACATTGAGCTGGAAACACCTAAAGAGTGAAGAGACCACTTGGGTAATTGGGTACCAATTTTCTGCCTGGTTTCCTGGACAATTGCATCAGCTCCTCTCACGACCAGGTTGGAGAGAGTGGTTTGAATCTTCCTTTTCGGCACAGCAGCTGCTGCACTAGAAAGAGGAAACAAATCCAGAACATCAGAGTTTTCCCATACTTGGAGCAAGGACAGGAGCCTGAATACCAGCCCAGTGCTACAACAAAACTCCAGCCATCCCAAAGGGACATCTGTCTGTTTTTGGGAACGATGTGAATCTAAACCCAAATTCCAGCATAATGTTTAGTATCTCCCATTTCTCCCTTTGTTGAGATATGCATTTCCTATGCATTAAAGGAAAACTAAACACAGATCATAGCTTTGCTTTGCTCAGAGGTAGTTCCAGGGATGGAAAGGAGGCTGGAATTGCTTCCTTACTGTGGAGTCACACCAGGTATCAGAGGGCAGTGGTAAGGGAATAAAAGCTGTGTCCAAGCACAGGGCTGGATCCAGCTGTGACTCATCTTTCCACAGCAGTCTTCATGGGATTTGGATAAAGGATCTATGAGATGCATACTGATCTTGGTCATTCCTGTTTCTTCATTAACACATAGTGACACTGTATTATTTCAGCCAAGGAAGACACAAGGAAATACAAATTACACTGACTCTGGGATTAAATGCAGTGAGCCATAACAAAATACAGTTACAATCTTGGAGACTCGAATGCTTGGGATCTCATGATCTCAAAGTTCATTAATCTACTGAAACACAAAGCTGCCTGGCTTCACACCACAGTATTAATGCAGAGGTAAAAACACCCCTTACCACATCTTACTACCAACTTAAAATTTTCCTATCAAACAGCAGCTCTGTTACCCCATGTGGCCAGCAGGAAATGCCCCAAATGTGGGGCATTTATTTCTACTTGGTGAATGTAGTCAAGGCAAAGGGTTCTCTAACTGAATAGACTCCCTTAGATATCGCTTCAGGCTCCCTTGCACGTGAGGGAAATTCTGTTCAAAAGCAAGGGAAATGAATGGTTTATCTTACACTGAGGCTGCATATGCTGCTGAAGAGACTCCTCCATAGTAAAACCCATCCTGACACAGCCTCTCCTTCAAAGTGGGATTTTTCCGACCAAATTTTTTGGGAACGCGGCCACCAGAAAAGGTGGACTGCAGCTCTGCCCGCTTCGAGCTGAGCTTCTTGTACTGGGATTGTATGTGATACTGACAATATTCACAGTCATTCTGAAAAGAAATGGGAGAAGCCTGTTACAGAACACCAGCAATTACAATTTACTTCATTCCTCTCACCCACATGCATCCTTCTACGGCTAAACTGAAGTAACATCTCTACTGTGGTACTCCAGAATTTGACCAACTAAGCAAAAATATGCCCACACTTGAGCAATGAAAAACAAAGCTAAAATTGCCTATACTAATCACTGGAAACAACCTTGTGCATCAAAGAATTTTAAGGCTATTCCTTGAAGTCAACTCATATCCCACCCAGGACCTCTTGCCCAGATTCTGTATTCTTGACTCTACTCAATTTTATGTACTGTATGCACAGCCTCCTACTGGAGTGGGTCTGCAATCACAGCCTTGATTGGCTACAAGTACCTTCTGTATTTGTCTTCTTCCCACTTCACACACTTCAGCTCCTCCCCAGTTCTTCATTCCTTCATTTTTTCTCCTCCTTCTAAGTGATACCCTACTAACTACAACCCTTCTGCCTCAGACAGCACTCCTTTCAGCTATCACAGCATCACCACAGCCATGAAGTAACATAATCCCTAAGTCCTTTAAACTAGTACAGGTCAGTAATGTCCTAAAAGAAGGATCCCAACACCTTTTTCTCTCATCTCCGGTGCCCCACATTCAGGAATAAATATTCTAACAGCTTGCAGGCACACTAGATCAGGGAGCTCATCGGGTTAAAACCATTCCAAAAAACAGCCATTCCCAAAAAGAATCTCCCGTTGTTTTCTCTGGATGAGTTCTCTAGTGCAGTGCATGAAAGCTTGCACTGGAGCAAAGGAGAGTGAAAGGGTGTGGCAGTCATGGGTCAAGACCATCTCCTTTCACTGGAGCACCAGCCTTGGATTTAGGGAAATCCCCTGCTGCTGCACAGTGACAGCACAGAAACGGCTCCTCTGGGTTTCATTTTTCACTTCCTCCATCCACTTTAGTTAGTTGCAAGTCAAGACCCAGAAACAAGTAAAAAAGTCAGAGTATCAGTACAAAATCAGCAGCCAGATTTTCACCAACAGCTTAGGAATGCCCTGACTACTGAGATACAGACCAGATTCACAATCTGTGAACAGAGATCACCATTCTTCTTCCTGGCTTTGCAGGTGCCCATATCCAGAGCTTCTCCCATGAGGAGGATCTTTTGAGGATGGTCAACAGACAAACACACCTAGACAGAAATCAGAACACACCTTAAGGCCTGGATGGGCCTCTTTCTAGATGTCACTGGTTTGTCTGATCTGATTCAGTACCTCTGGTACTAACAACGTAGTCTTAAACTGCAGGCCTAGCTTAAGAAAGCCACATGTCCTATTCAGATTGAGAAATGGCTCAGTTAAAAAGAAAAAAGTGAATTTATTTCTCACAAAGAGATGAAAGACATTTGAGTTCTATGCTCAGAGCCTTAGGAAACCAAAAAACGCCTAAGGCAGATCTAGTTGTGCTGTAAATGGTCCTGTACAGCTGCTTGGCTCTGATGCCATCATGATCCCCATATCCAGCAGGGCATGGGAGGAAGAGCTGTACCAGGGCTCTCTGTCCCTCTCCAAATGTCTTGGTCCAGTCAAAACTGAGTCCTGTGCAAGAAGAGTGTCTGCTTCACACAACCAAATACACCAGGAACTGTGTCTGTAGCCAAGGGACAATTTGAGAAGTCAGTTTTAATGTAGTAATAAATGTGAACATTTTAGCTAAGAAGAGCCATTCTTGACAGTTAAATTCAGCCCTCCTATTAAATGTGGTTTGCCTTTCTGCTCACCAACGGGACTATCTACTGCTTATTCATGCTAATTTAAGCAATTATATAGCTTAAAAGACAATTAATGAGATCCTTAATTTTTCTATTTGGAGAATTTAAAATGCAGAACACTACATGATCAGCTACTAGACTGAAACTCCCCTTGAAAGAAGTGACTGGAAACAGGTTCCATTCCAGTGCAATTAAAAATATATTAATTTATTAGCAAAATGAAGCCATCTTAAATGTTTTGATACATACAGAGAAGTAATTCATCATGTTCTGCATTTATAAATAATCAATTAAACAAGTGAACTACTATGTATCAACCGACATATATTTATGTAATACATTGTTTGTTTAATAAATCAAATATTGCTGCTTCTCAGTTGTGATTTTTGAACCAGAAACATTTTGCAATCGTATCTCATGCTTGAATTAGAGGAGAGAAATGAGCTTCTCCACCTTTTTCAGCTTGGAGAGACCTCTAGCCTGAAATAGGTGTTGCACTGAAGTAGCTGAATAAACTGAAATGAAAATACACTCCCTATATTTGTGGAAGACCCAAGTGCTACCTGGAGCAGGTTAAACACTGGAATAAACTCTGTGTTTAAACGCTTAATAGGACTTCTTGAAGTTCAGTCTTTCAGGAGGCCAGGAGCAAATACACACCATGCAACTACCTGAATGCAATTCAAACTGTTGGGCAGACTGCTGCAATTTCAACCTTAAGATGTGTTATAAAGCTAAATCTCAGCCAAACATGAAAAGGTTCAGCTATAGGTTTTTATCTACAGCTGAATAAAAAATCCTCTCACCTCGTCTGAGCCTTCTTTAGGTTTCATAGGGTTGGCATTGAGCAGGCCAATGACTGTGCCTTGGTCGGTCTTCCAGTGCTCCTTGTGGACTTCACCAAACAGGAAAAGAGAGACGCACTCATTGAGGTCCCGCAGGTCGTTCAGCCGCCAGATACTGAAGGTCCTGCCCTGGAACAGACATTCCCTTTCCTTTCAGCTTTGCTGCAGTGACACTGACCGCATCCCCCCTGGCTGTTTCTTTTAAGGAGCTATTCTGATTTCACCTCCGCCAAAGTTGTTGATTTAGAAAAACACACTTTGTAACCTCAGTAGAGGTTAGATACAGTATCTCCAGCCACCCATGCTGCCAGTTCCGGGGTTCTTAAAGGCCAAAACAGCAGAACAATACTGCTACCACCAAACTTTCTGGCATTAAAGCTGGGCAGCACACTTGCTTGTTGAATAGAGATTTTTACCCCACTGAACACACAAAACCACAGCATGTCCAGATCTGTTTCATCAACACACATACAGTACTGGATGAAACCAGACAAGCCAAGATCTTTAATACAGAAGTTTTCCATTAATTACGTGGAGTTGGCTGATTAAGTTGAAGACCTAGGAAAGTTTCTCAGGCAAGACCACCAGCATTTCACTTGAACTGAGCAAGGGATAAAATGAAGTTACTTACATTATTTGCGCTCTGAGGAGTGACCTTCTTCACTATGACTCCAAATGTTACCCAGTCTATTTCCTCTAGATTTTCAGTAGCAAGTTTGTTCTTCAGCTGAGACAGTCGGATGAGTTTCCTGTTAGCCATTTTCCTGTCCATTTCGGCTGAAGACACCCGGGGTTTTCTAGATCCAGTGAAAGCAGGTCAGAGAACACATCCATAGGCACAAATGGACAATCAAAACCAACCAGCACTTTCGTGGGGAGACTACATCTTGCTGCAAAACACCTCTGTGCCTTACTTCACCCTGAGGTCACTTGAAACAAAACCCCCCATATCAGAAAGCTACTGATGACACTGGTTTTTGTCCAAATAGCTGCACTGCAACTCAGCCCCAAGTCTGCATTAACTCTGCTCATTTCAGACTAACCAAGAATGGCTGACTGAGCTGGGAATACAGCACAGGCTCTGGTGAGG
Organism: Pseudorectes ferrugineus; assembly: GCA_008033365.1. Classification (NCBI taxonomy): domain Eukaryota; kingdom Metazoa; phylum Chordata; class Aves; order Passeriformes; genus Pseudorectes; species Pseudorectes ferrugineus. Next base: position 21,408 of record QWTY01057874.1, read on the forward strand.
ACACCGTGAGGATTCAGAGTCCTCTTGTGGCCACACTGAGTATGGAGATGGTGAGTGGCTCCTGAGGCTTCTGCGTGAAGCAAAAACTGTCTCAACTGGAGCTCAGCTGGGCTTTGCATATGCCTACTGCTTCCCTGCTCCACCACTGAGGATATCCCAGGGAAGGTGGTGCTAATAAAATTAGAGCTTTTCTGTTAGAAAAGAGCAGAGGTGAAAACAGAAACATGGTACTAAGCCAAAAGTCAACATTACCTAATTACTGATCAACCAGCCAGTGCTGTGGCTTTGTGTTACATCCCCTGATGACAAGTGACTAATCTGACATGGTTAAACCATGGATATACATTGTGTTTTCTCTGCCATTACTGGAGGGGCTGTCCCCAGACAGAGCTCAGAGTTGGGCTGCTGACCTTAATCTCAGTCCTGAGAAGGTTTCCACAGACACTGGCTGAGTGGTTGCACTGGAGCAAGCAGGCACAAGAGAAGTCTTCTCTCTGGTCACCTTACTGGGTGTGTTCCCTACGGCAGACTTGAGAGGCTGGAACGCCAGACCAAGGACTTGCCGTGGAGGAGGAATCTTGTTCTCTTTAGCAGAAAAAAAAAGGGCACAGTTCCCATTACAAAGAATACAATAATCAACTCTAATAAGATCTCTGCCACTGTGATCAGACCACTCCTGGTGTACTGAGCAGTGTAACACCATCCTGGATGTGTCCACACTACTGCTGGGAACTGCAAGCTTTCGACAGAAGCTCAGTGTGTTTCAGTGAAAGGCAGACTGAGAATGGTACCTGCTGAGGATGCTTTCAATTTCTGCATTCCTCGCTTGGCTGGCGGTAAAGGATTGTCCAGCTGGGCCGAGAAGCTTGGTGACTCTTGGAGCTTCTGAACTTTCCTTTCCTTTAAGGGTGGACAGGGAGATTTACCTGGCCAAGGAAACAAAAAACTGTGAGACCTCGGGATCTAGACTCAGACTCTAAGCACTGCTCCAAACTACGTAATTCCTCAATAACAAGTCCAAGTCAGTGCCCCACATGGAAACCCTTCAGCCAAGTTGTCAGCTGGAATGAAACAGCTGAAAATGCCCCAAAGACTCTCCCCCATGACAATTTAAAACTTCAGATGTCACTGCAACCTCAAAGCTGTGGAAAGTAGAAACATCCCTCTGCTTTGTAATTTTTCCATGAAGTTTCATTACTACATCCAACATGCTAGAGCAACAAACACAGCTGCATATACTGGGTGTACCAACATCTGCCAGTAAGAAGGGACACTTCCAGAAGAGTCTGGAGCACTTAGTCATGAAAACTGTCTAATGTAGAATTAATCCATGGTGCAGAGACCCAAACTGATTTAATCTGTAGCTGTAAGAAACAACCTGTGTGGGAATACACCAGACCATTCCTCCTTGCTATTTAGTGCCCACTTCAGGATTATTTTGTCCTGCCTATAAATTCACGTTGGTAAGCCAATAAATCATAAATCCATTTAATTAGTCTCATTACCAGGGGTTTTCTTCTCAGGGCCTGAACTGGACTGCTGCCCAAGAGCAGTCTTCTGCAACTGCTCCTGTAACGTCTTCATCTGTTCTTGCAATTTTTTCAGCTCAGCTAGGAAAGAAAGGAGAAGAAAAAGGATAATAATGAAGACAGCAGGAAGCCATTGCAAACAGGGATTTATGAGATCCCTGGAAGTCTGGCAGTTTTACTGCATCATGGAAACTTAGAAAATGAGGATTTGAGTCGCAATGCAGATTTACTTGATTCTACACAGTGAAGGCAAAGCTTTCCATACAGCCTGGAGCTGGCTCCTCTCATAAAAATATTTTACTTAATTGTGGTATGTTCCTTCCCATGTTGAATAAAACTTTCCTACTCACCATAAGACAATTTAAATGGCTGATGATTGCACTCCTTAGAATAAGTAAGTGCTTCTGATATAATCAAATACATGGCCTGGACACAGGAAAGCTGTGGCCAGCTCTGCTTCCCCACTGACTGGTATGGCAGAACCTCCTGTCAGTAAGCCCTGAGGGGGAAGGGACTGGCGTGCTGGTGAAAGATGCCAGGATGATATCTGATGCCCTGAAGACTGAGGCAACATTGCTCTTCATCAGACAAGGCACAGGTACACACGCAACTTTCCCCATCCTGCTCAGCACATCTGTATTAGTCTCCCAGGCTTACTTAAGTCCTCTGTCTTTCTTTTGGGAAAACAGGTTTGATGAGTTTGGCCATTGAGCATTGAAAACTGAACTGAGAAACTTTCACAAGGCCTTTCAGTATTTCCTCTCCAGCCATCATCAAGAAACAGCAGGCCCTACCTCCTGCCTGTTAACTCTCTAGAGACAGATTATATCCAATAAAACAGATCAAAGATGCTGTTACAGAAACCTTGCAGTTCTTCATTGGTTTTCTCCTTCGCCTGACTGGGAGCTGAAGTGGGGACAACTTTCTCTGCCTCCTCCTCTTCCAGCAGGTCATCTACATCTCCAAATAGCATAGCCAGGTTCTCCTTCTGCTCATCAATCATGCTGTCCTCAGCATCAACCTCCTCAGTGTAGGACGCATCATCTTCTGCATCAAAGAGCTCATCGTATTCATCTGGTTCTCCCCCCTCATCCTCTGGAGCATCTTCCTCCTCAGGAGAATTCCTTTCCTCAGTTGCTTCGTTTTCTTCCAGGAGGGAAGCCAACAGATCCAAGTCATCATCAGCTAAGGCAAAAATTAAACTCAGAGTTATTTCTGTCCAGTTAGAGGAAAGCTCCCAAGGAATAAAACATCCAAGACACCCTAATTCCAAGCTAATGACAACTGAAACTAAATCAGAGCAGAAATGCCAGAGCAGTGGCATTTAAAAAAAAAAACACTTCAGCTTTAGCTAAAGGCATCTAGAGCAGATTCTGCTGTGAGGTCAGATGGAAATGTGGTTGCTCTCAGCTTGTGACACAAGCTGGCAAGTCAGCAGAAAACTTGCCAGCTACTCAGCACTGGCTTTCCCTCCTTTTTCCTCCTGGCAGCTCCTTGAACAGCAGCTGCTGTTACACAGAAAAGCCTGGAGCCTGTAAAGATGTAGCCAACAGAGACACCCATGTGGCTTTTGCCAATGGTAGGGAAGAGGGAGATGCAAGGCAGGTAACAAAGCATATTCTCAGATATAGTTTGCTCATGGAAAAACGTGGAAAACAAAGAAATAGGGACAAATAATAGAGAAAAGACAAGTACAGAGAGAGGAATGGGGCAGACATAGCAAAACTGAAATTCTGAACGAACCAAGAAAGTGATTTAGCTTTTGCTGCTGAGGAAAATGCCAAACCAGGGAAGGCACAGAGCAGCCTCACAGGAAAGTGACAAGAAGGAAGGCAAGAAGCAACCTCAAAGGACTCTGCAAATAAACTCAGTGGAAGGTAAATTCTTTTGCTAAAAGCCTTACCAGGTTTTCTGAACACTTGAGCTTATTAACTAACATGCTGACAAGAAGACAAGCTTCCTACTGAAAGTAAGAGAATCTTCTCCCTTACCGTCCATGGTTTCACCAGGATTTCTGCAAGAGCCCCTCACGGCAAAATATTCTCTGCTATGGGAGAACAAAAGTGATACTGTTAAAGTACATATACCTCATCTAGAAATATATATTGTGTTCAGGCTCCTTATTTGACAACTTGCAATCCACCAGCTTGATTTTGTTTACAGCTGCAGATGAGGACTCCACTAAATTTAAAACCTTCACATATATTTTCTACATCAAAAGTCTGACCCATGCTAAACTCGCTGCAGCATAAGGACACTACTTTTAGAAAAAAGCCCATTACAGATACAGAATTTCTCATAGTAATAACCATTTCCACCTCACCAATCCTGCCCCATAATTACAATTAGCATTTAACTAGTTATTAAAGTCTAACAGTTGTTATTCTCAAAAGTGTACATTCTGCGTTTCTCACAGCTTCTCCATTTCGTGGAGAATGGTCCGTGAAAAACAATCCGCACGGGCGGACATGAATAGCCTAGGGAAGCTTGGATAAGAAAGATGGGACACCCACTGAGGCCGAATGAGTCACAAACCCAAACTCTAACTGTGCTTACAGGTCTTCCTGCTGCAGAGACTTTTGTTTCGCCCATAAATTCCACTTTCGATAGTTCTCTCTTGCCCCAGAATATTCATTTTCAGCAAAACTGCAGAACTCGCACGGGCAGGCAAGGCCAGTGACCACCGCGGACCCCGCGCTTTTCCCCCTCACGGTTCCTCTCTCCGTTCGCCGCCTCCGCCACCCAGTGGAACCCCGACCTCCTCCGGGGCTCCCTCCCCCGCGGCTCCCCGAC
>QWTY01057881.1:1317-12422 GCA_008033365.1 Pseudorectes ferrugineus
TGTCCTGCAAAGCATCGTGGAGAGGATCAAAGGTCTTGGAGCATCATACAATGAGAGGCTGAGAGAGCTGGGAGTGTTCAGCCTGGAGAAGGGAAGCTCAGGGGGATCTTATCTGTGTATGAAGTGGCCTGGTGGGGAGGTGAGTAAAGAAGATGAAGCCCGGCTCCTCTCAGTGTGCCCAGTGACTGGATGAGAAGCAATGGGCACTAACTGAAATACGGGAAAATCTGTTTGGATGCAGTAAAGATTTATTCTTTTTAGGGTGGCTGAGTACTGGACCAGGCTGCCCAGAGAGTTTGTGACATCTCTGTCCTTGGAGATATTTGAAACCTGATTGGATGCAGCACTGAGCAACCTGCTGTAGCTGGCCATGCTTTGAGTAGGGGGTTGGACCGGATGACTTCCAGAGCTCCCTTCCAACATGAACGCTTTTGATAAATTAATCAGAAAGAAATTGCTAATTGTTTATCAGTCCTGTTTCCTCTTTCATCCTGACTGATGGTGGACACTGTTAATGTAACACTGGTGCTCAGAGGTTATGTTTAAAGACAAGCATATGCATTAAACAAATGCCTTTTTCTAACACGTGTGTGGATGGTGCACTTAAACTCTAGGGTCCTTTCATTCCTAAAAGCTGAGTATATGCTTGCTTCATCGCTAGGTAAGAGCCTCAGAAATTAGTCTGTCCTGCACACTGAGGTGCTCCACAGGCACACAGCCGTGTGCAGAAAGTGCGGCAGTGTTGCACAGGGTGGCTTCGGGCACAGGTGTGTGTCTAACCTTGGGAAATTCTAGTTATTATCACCAGAGGACATGATAAATTCCCATCCAACAGCACTCTGCCTGTTGCTGGGTGAAGTAGGCAGGCAGGGTTTCAGAGACTCCCAGCCCCATGATGAGTGCGAAGGTCTTTTTTCCTATGTTTTGTTGAACTATTTCTGCCTGTATCTGTAACTAAAATATGAAAACTTTTGCAAAGGTTTGTTGATTATAAACTGCAGATGCCAAGAGTCAGATCAGAAGGTAAACAGTTAAATAAAAGGGTAACATTTAAGGTCTGTATTTCTGAACCAGCCTCTGCTAATGTTTCATCTTGAGCCTGTAATCAGCAGCAGCTGTGAGGGAGTGGGAATATGAACATTATTATTTTAGTGTAAAAACCTGGTTCTGAATAAACCCTTTCTTGCAGATGTGTTTCTGGGCACCAACAGAAAGTCTCATTGTGAAGACTTTAGTACCATTTCGGTATGCAGGACTGTCATTGACAGTGCACTATGGAAAGGAGTGATTTGCTTTAGTAAGGGTAAAGTGCCTTTCAAGCTAAAAACAACAAAAACCCTCCAATCAACAAAACAAAAGCCATAACAGAAGTCATAGGTATAGTGTCTGAAATGCTGTCCAGAGTAAGATTTTCTAAGATGGATGTTAGGTGTGCATCTTCAAGAGGAATGTATATTTTCACTGTGGTGCTCTTTGAAGTTCCAGTGTAAATGTAGAAATGACTAGCAGCTCCAGGTGGGTATCTTTGGAAAATTAAACTTAATTTGCTTCCCACATCTCATTGCATTGTTGGGTATTCCTTTGCAGCTTTGCTCAGATTTTAAAGCGAATTGTGATTATTTGAGCATTTTGATGGATCCCTTTCTGGACTTGTGAACATGTAACCTCTAGAAGTAACTTCAGATGCACTTTGTTCCGGAAGAGAACTTCTGAAGTGATGCATAATGGGGGAAAGTGTATGGGTATTATTTTGGCTTCTTATTATGTCTTTGGTCTTCATCTGTTTCAGAGACATGAGAAGGTACTAGTGATTATTCATAGGTTCTGTATGCACTGTGTAGGGACAGCTTTACCTGTAAAGCAGTTACAAACCATGCTGTAACACAGAGCCTTTATGAAACAGTTAAGTCTAAACTACTTTCCTTAAATACATTTTAATCCACGTGATAATACTTGTATTAATGAAAACTCCAAAGATGAAATTTGGTGGCTGTGCATGGAAAATTGAGATATGGGAAGGAGTGGAACAGTCTGTATGCTGTACTTTTGGTCAGTGGTTGCAGACAGTGATGCAGCTGCGAAGGTCACGTTCAACAGAACTGCCTCTATACCAATTTTCTATTGGAGGTATTGATGTAAAGGAAGTAAGATTAGCCTTCAACTTTTGTGTGATGTGGATGGCGTATTTAAGCACATATTTACATTTCTTCCTGTTACCAAGATATTAGCAAGATAGGTGATAACCACCAAATTAGAGCAATTTTCAATGGTGGCTGTACATCAGCTGATTGCTGCACTGGGACTGGGTATTGGAGTGACACATCCCATTAGCTGTGCAGCTGTCCTCTGCTCCCTTCTGACTGAATGCTCCTCTGGTGTTGGGATCTGCCACCCCACATCCGACAGTCAAGGGTGAGGCTGGTTTGGATGTTATTAATCTCCTAATCTTATGGATACATCAGATGTGCTGGCCTTATTTCTTCTCTATTTCCAGTTACTTAAATTTGACATTACTGCCTGAAGAATGTTTATTTTCTTTAAGGAAAAATGCTTTTGAAAAAGATTTTTTTTTCAAAGATGAGGTCATGAGTGAAAATAGCACTGCAGCTATTTTACTGCTGATTGTACTGATAAGCTTTCTATCTTTTCTTTGGTCATCACTGCAGTAAATTTGTTAGGATTAAAAATGAAATGATCAGTACAATCTGTAAAAGAAAAAAAGTTATGAGTTTGTGTGAGTCCGTGGGCAAAGTCTGAGTGAAATGCTGAAGGTGAAAAAGTTTTTATACTGCTGATTCTAGAAGGTCTTTGGTTTGATTTTGAGACCAAGCTAGACTTTGATTTTAATGTTGTATCTTGAAACCACACAGCACAGGTGAAGCCTTTATGAGTTGGTCTACTTATTTTACTGTAGTTATGTTCTTCTCTGCACTGTTTTTCTCTCCATATCTGCTTGGAAAATTGTTGGTATAAATCACTGGTCATGCCATGGAAGCAAAAATGGTACTTTGAAATGAAATTTAAATGTTTCAAAAAGGCCATTGTTTCTAGAAGCTCTGCGCCTTAAGCCACACAGATATACTCAGTTATAAAAGTTAGTTATATTGATCTCAATTAGTATTTTTGTGGGATATGCAGTCTTTATTAGCAGACCTTGAGAAAGCATGAAACAATCTCGCCCCCCTTTCAGATTAGCATATAGTTAAAATCTAATTAGGGCAGTACCCATTATACAGGGTTATAATTTACAATTTAAAACAATTGCCATGTAAAACAACTAAATATGCATTAAAAGAAACAAAAAAACCTTAGCAATTCATGACCTTTTAAAATCGGAGTAATCAATCCAGGCTTGTTTTCTGCTTTAATGAATCCTGGCACCTCAAGTTTAAATGCCAAATGGTGTTTCTTTTCTCTCCTGTGGGTCTGAGGACATTTGTCGTAGAAGTTAAGCAGAATGACAGCTGGCTTTGTCTGATGGGCAGAGCCCTTGACTATCCTGTTTTTACTTTCCTCTGTAAGAAGCCGCTAATAGAAATTCACTTGGCTGCAGGGTAGAGTTTATTTGTCACAAGTATTGGGCTGATGTAACAGCAATGCAAGGCAGTAGAACAATAGGGAGGGATTTTTTGTATGTGGGTTCTTTTTGACTTGGTGATGTCAAACATTTTCCAATAAAGAAGTTCTGTCTTCATGCAGTGAAATTTTAACTAATCGTGCTGTGTTTGAAAAAGCATGTTCACAGCTAAATATTTGAACAAAGAGAAAATTTGAGATTTTTTTTTCTTTATGTGTCTGTATTTGCATAGTCAAATATTTCAATGCTATTGAAAATACTTTTGCTTGTGAAACAGTGTACCATAAAATCTACTATTAATAAAGTAATATTCTGAGAGGAAATACCAAACTTGGGGTTTCAGTTGTATCCCACATAGAAAATGTGATTTTCTTTCTCAGGATGTAAATTACCCAGGTTACACCCTCAAGGTGCTTTTTTTCCTCAGTTTGAGTAGTCTAATACTATGGTCTAAATGTCCTTGTGAATGTTTGCAGTTGGCACTGCACCTTTGGGGATCTCAGCATAAGGAGGCAGCAAAAGGACAAATTAACAGTAAATTTTACTTCGGAATAAGACAAAGGAAATTACGTAGCTTGATACTGGCTTGCATGTATATAGAATTGCAATGCACTATACACCTCAATTAGAAAAGAAAATATTTCTTTTCAAGAAGTATCTCAAAGAGCAAGATGTTTAGAAAATACTTCTAGCACCAGAGTAACCTTTAAAAGCTTTGGTAGCACATGAAATATTCCCCTAACTTTGCTTTTATTTTTTGCTTCTTATAATCTGTGTTCTTGATGGTAATTTTGTAAGACAGAACCAGAAGCTGACATGCCTTCCCACAGCTTGATATAAATCTCCTCTGATACAAAATGAGTTGAGCTGCAGTGAACTTAAATGCTAATGCTGAAGACAGCAGGCAACCTGCTGTTTAGTATCAGAAAGTTTTAACTTTGGCTTACTCCCACATCTTCCTTGTTCCAATGCAACTTAAACTGGCCCTTTACCATGGCTAATGGCAAAAACCTGTTCCTATTTGCAAACAAAGAAGTAGTATGATCAAAAGAGTCGCTAATAACAAGAACTGCACAAGGTCAGTGCACATACTATAGTGCTTCAGTCAGCTAATGAATAATCCCAGTCCTACTTAAAGGAAAAATTATCAAATAGGTTTGACTATATGGGTATGAAATTCTGTCTTTAGAAGAAACAGTATTTTTCTCAGGCTCATAACCTGTATACTGGCAGAATGTATTTATTCATAATAATTTTCTACAATACATACTATTTTTTCATGAATTTTACTTTTAAAATAATGGCCCTTCAATGGTAAGGATTCCATTCAGCTTCCTTCCTTTCTCCACTATATGAACTTTCATGTAACAAACTGAATGAAGTAAGTAACACTGAGTCTTTCATTTAAGCCTTTCAGAGGCTTAAATGTTCTAAGTTGTTCCCCTTTACATCTAATCAGCAGAAGAAAATTTTGATGTCTACCTTTCTGCTACAAATCTGATCCTGCTGAATAGTTCTGCTTCTCAAACTTTGTAGTATGTAGATGATTGCCTATGTGTGGGGGGATACATGAGAAATGTTTCTTAGTTGGGGCAGGTGTAGCTCACCCATAGTGGGCTGCCTCGTGTCCCTTCCAGCTGTGGAATGAGGGGATGTAATCCAGGCCTGTCTCCAAAGTAACTGAAAGAAAATGCTGAAATCAGGGACTGTGTCTGGTGAAGGTCAGACCTCATAATGGAGAAGATGAAGGGCTAAGGAAACATGAAGCTCTGCCTTGTAGCCAGTGGGGTGTTTTGCAGTTCTTGGTTTGAAGCTGTCATTTCTTGTTTTACTGCGCAAAGCAGGTGTGGTCTGACCCTAAAAAAATACTGCCTGCTTGCATGCCCTCAGTCTGTATTACTTTGTCTTCTTTATCATTTGAGATACTAATTCTTCTTCAAGACTGAAATAATTATGTCTTAAGTCTTCCTTCCACTCTTCTTCACAGCAAATTTTTCACCCACTGTTTCTAAATCCCATTGTTTAGAGCCTATAAATTTATGTGGGGTTGTGTGTTGGGCAGAGCCCATCATGTGGTGATCATGTGCTTGAAGGTAATGTGCTCAAATCTAACTCTGAGCAAGGTGAAGAAAGTCCATCTCTTGCAAGAAGGAGATTCTTTAAATGCATTGAGAATTCTGTGGTGTGCTTCATAGTTCATTTAGAAGAGTTACTTATAGCCCTGGGCTAAACTAGTTGCAAGGCTGATTTATTTATATTTCTGTTATTCATCTGATAGGGCACTAATTTTATATTAAAATTAAATCCCTGGTTTACATCAGGAGATTGAGAAATGAAAAGTTTTGAAAGTATAATGAGAATCTCCTAGTCTGTTCCTTTTTTCCTACTCTTTTTGGATATTACATTAGTGAGCTGTATTGACTGCTAATTTTTTTCAATTATTTTGATTATTGTTCAGGTTGTAGTTCTCTGAAGGTGGTCCTACATCCTGTAGAGCTGTAATTTTAGCTAAGGTTTTCTGATATGTTGGTAGTTTTCTCCTATCAGAAGTCTCACCTTGGGAAAAAAAAAAAGTCTTTTCCACTTTGTTCTGATTTTAATCACAGAATAAGCTGAGTTGGAAGGGACCCACAAGGATCGTCTAGTCCAATTCCTGGCCCTGCACAGGACCCTCCCTAAGAGCCGTGTCATGTGGCCAAGAGGGGCTGCTATTCTGAAGTATTACAGGAAGGGTAAGAGAGTTTCTCAGTCAAAATCTCAGTAAAGCACCTTGTTCTGTGATTGACAATTTCTTGCAAATAAGAAGGAAAAGTGTTTAGGTGTCCTTTCACGTTGTGTATATTAGTGCGTTGCTATATATTTTTTAAACCAAGATGAGTTTTATTGTTGAAATTTTAAATGTTTAAGTGTGCTCTACACATAGACAGTGTCGTGGGGCATCGGCATCATAGTTTAAACAAATTATGGTGGTTACTGTGGTTTAATAAATTGATTTGAGCAATTTGGTTTGTTTGGACTTTGTGGACCTGCTTTCAGCATGTGGGATAACACAGTGCAGCTTCATGTTTTGTTGTTGCAAGCACTGGAAACAGTTTCAAGAAACTGCAGTGAGGATATGATGAACAACAAGAAGATTTAAAGAAAAATATCTGTGCAGTTTTCTAATTCCAGATGTAAGGGTTTTGCTAATTTGTCTGCACAGATTGCTAGATTGGATGGCTGGAATGGAACTGTTGCCTATTTTCATTTCCTCTTCGATGTTATCTGCAAATTGGGAGATAGAGCAAACTTTTTTGATGTTAATAAATAATATTTGTGTTTTTTCTCTGGCAAGGTTCCATATTAGTTGTTAATGTGCCAATTTAGCTATTTTAAAATAGTTTTCCTTATGTTGGAAATGATGGATATGTGATGCATTTGAATATTCAAACAGTGGTATTTTCCTTCTATTTATAACCTTTCTTTGGTCATTGGATCCTTGATCTGAATATATTTATTTATTTTTGAGATGTTTGTAAAGAACACTTCCAGAGATTGTTAACATTTGTCAGCTCTTGGAATGACAGCTCCAGTCACTATAGAAGACAAGTAATTTTCCTCTTGAAGAAAAGGGATGCTAATCTCCACCTACAGTAACATGTTTTGAGAAACATAATGCACTAAGAAAATGTACCAATTACTTGGCTGAAAATTGCTTCCCTTCTGCAAGATAGACAATCATAACATTTTTGGACTTTTTTTTTACTAGTTTCATAACATAACTCCTTCTTCTGCAAAGTTGGAAACATGAAGTTTTAGAGCAGACTAGTATTCTCCCTGGTATTGGAGCAGCATTGTACTGTGGCATGGAATTTCAGATTTCAGTCCAGGTTCTGAATCTTGTCCAGGCTCTGTAGCTGGAAAACAAATAGGATCTGATTTATTAAGAGAATGATTAAGTAATGAGCCAATATGGCACATACATGCTCCCATGTGTTTTGCTTACACAGCTGAAGGGTGATTCTTACACTGTTGTCCGGGATGGGAAGTTATTTTTTAGGTGTGGTTTCTTAACTGGCTTTCAGAAGCACATTACTGATTTTTACCTGCGAGTAATGTAGAGGTTGTAGGTGGAAATTATATGTATGTGCATGAATGAGTGTGTATCTCAATATAATTACTGGCATACACTAAGCCAAAAGAGTGAGGAAAATGGCAATTATATTAATGAAGTTGCTTAATTGCATATAACAAAATTTTTAATTTACTGCAACCTATTGAAACTATCACTGACCTAATAAAGATTATACCCTTTTACTTCTATTGTTTCCTGTTTAAATCAGCAGGAGTATATTAAAGCAAACTGCTTAATTGTTGAGAAATTAGATTATTTGGGATGTAGAAGGAAAACAAAAAGATAGTAATATAAAAATTGACTCTATTTAATAAGCAGTTAGACAAAACTATCTTTTTTAAGATGTTTTGTGCCACAGGCTTATGACATTAGCAAATGAGTCATATCGAGTCACTTTACTTGAAAAGATTTCTAATATTTCAGCTGGAAGCCATTTGCAGTTACGTCTTCTGAAAATAAAGAACCCTGTTGGTTTCATTCCCAGCCTCATGGCATTCCAGTGGGGCAGAAAGATATGCAGTAAATGGCCTTTAAGGGCAAGGAGGGGTAAAGGAGAAAAAAGGCTTAATTACATCTCATTCTGAACATCTGTTTTTAACCTATGGCAGCGGATTTCTGTTGAGGGACTAAATGTAAACAGGATAGTTGGAGTTGTGTCCGCCTCCTTTCTGCTCAGTGCTCCATCCCATCCCACCACTGTGCTTCCGTGGTGCTCAGACCCACCTGTGAAAAATGTTCCTCCTTCTCCTGCTGCTGTTACTTTTGTAGCCGTGTCTCTTCATCTCCTGGCGAGACCTCTCTGTTAGCAGCACAGGTGTTAGCTGCTGCTGCCCTCTGCGAGGGAATTGGCAAAAGGGTTTGCAGAGGTGGAAGGAGATCAGAAAAGTTTCGGATGAAGTTCAAGTCCTGTGCAGAGTTGCCAGAACAACAGGTTTCTGGTAGGATGTAAGAGAGGCAATTAGGAAAAAAGTCATGCTAGCATAAAGGCTGGAACATCTGTTCAATGGTTTAGAAAAAGTTTAATGTTCGACTTCACTAATGGCTCTAAAACTTGGTATCGTTAATGTGAATGATAAAGAGTGACTCACTCCGATGTCTGATGAGTTTTGAGAGGGATGATTCCAGCTGGAGCTCTGCAACTGTTGCATTTGAAGTCACAGCACTTTGCTGGAGAATTCCAGCAGGACAAAACCTGTTTTGAGGTGTGTTGTTATGCATGTTTTTGGCATCTGACTAATCCAGTTCTATTTTTTGTTACTGGCCCTGGTTATTGCCTGTATTGGTATTGTGTACTAGTGCTTAACTCCATCATAAGAACTGAAACATCTCAAATGTTAAAGTTTTATTTAAATCCTCTTGTACTTGGCTTGTACATGGGGAAACACATAGCCTAAGTAAAGACTTTGTGTAAGGAGGATTGTTGTATTAAATGTAAGCCTGGCAATCCAATTAACTGCGTAACAATTTGAATATTTTTTTTCCAGAAACACTCTGGTTTTTAGTTTGGTTTTTTTTTTTCCCCCCTCTGAGCGATTTTCATCATCCCGCTCTTACTTTTAAGCTAGTTGTATCTTTGGAAAAATAATAAAACCTTATTTCCTTTGTAACTTGGTTTGTATACTCATGGCTGTCACATTAATCTGGTGTTAGTATTAGATTTTAATAAAAGGCTCTACATAGTAAGAAGAAAGAGCCTTGCTGATATTATAGTGTATTTCATATAATTTAATTTTTTATTTCTAATATTTATGCTTTTGGTATATTGTGAGTGATATTGGACTTTGCCAAACATCTTTTATAAAAAAACCAACTAAACAAAACCCCAAATACAGGAGTTACATTGAAGCAATACTAAGGCAGTGACAAAGGAAAAAATCTGAAAGGGTACAAATCTGCAAAGTACTCATCTTTTACCTGGCTTTGAGGTTCAGGGAAAGGAAGAGAATATTAACAGTGAACTAATGTTTCTTACTAGCAATTGCATTTTCCATTAACAGTTTCAATGAAGTTTTGTGTATTTTGTGGAGTTAACATAAAACAGCATTTGAGAATGGATTGTGGGGGCGTGGGTGTTAGAATCCCCTTGGAGGTTTATATAGGGCATGTTTGTATAATTAATTACTACAGGTGGGCTAGAGGCAATCCAATGGCTTTCCACGTCTTGGTAAACAAATTAATCAGTTCACATTGCTTCCCACCTATGGGGCTAAGTTTTGGCTGGTCTCATGTTTAAGATGACAGGTACATCTTGTTGGGTCAGGCAATCATGGAAAAGAATATGGTTGAGATAGTGCTACTTCAAACAAACAAGAAATTCACATATGCCCTGCTCTTGCAGGCAAGAAAAATTTGCCTATTAGTAATTCCTAAAAGTTATTGCCACTGCCTTGTTATCCATCATATAATCTCTCATGGCTTTTTTCTAAATTACAGTATTATAGTTTTAATGAGAACCAAGGGGAACCCTTCCTCCCTTCCCAAAGAACTGTTAGAAGCAGTATCTTTATATGTAAACTTGATTTAATATCTATTACTGGGGAAGGAGAGAAAGGAAGGGGAAAAACAAGAAGAAATTCAGTTTTCTGTAGAATTTCCTGTGCCCATCACTTCACAAATCTTCTAAACCCTGCCAGTACTGGATATTCAAATTTAATATGGCTCTTGAAGATCCTTGTTTTAACACTGCTGCTTATACTTACCACCTGAAATTCCACTGAAGCCTTTTTTTCTGAAGCCTTTTTTTTTCAGTGCAGCACCTCTGGAAATTGAGATAAAGGTGTTAGGTAAACTTAGGCCATGTGCAGAGTAAGGGGCTTGTGATACCCTGAGACTGGATACTGCAATTAGTGCAGAGGCTTTTTTCCTACTCTCTAAACTGGACCTTGATCTAGTACAGGTTTACAAAAGAATGAGCTTGGACATGCACCAAAGATACCCAACAGCCTACAGGAGAGAACAATGACCTTTGCTATGAATTCCCAATTATTTAGTTCATTGCTAAGAAAATGAGATGCGAATCTGTGTGTGCACATCCATATGCGTACTCTGTCTAGTTAGTGTGGGGTTTATGGATACTTGTAAAGTCTATATGTATTTTTCTGTTAAAAAAAGTTTTTTGTGATAGCTCTCACTGTTTATAGGCTCTTGTCACTGGTTTCTGACCGTGGGAAATTTGCTGTAATTTATTTTGTAAATGTAGTGTGTGAAGTACTGTAGAGAAAAAAACCCACTAAGTCATAATTAACTACAGCCTCAATAAGCTGTACATGTTTCTAAAAGTCAATAGCAGAGATAAAGTCTAGGGCTGTGATGCTTTTTTTTTATTTTAATTTTTTTTTTAACAGAATTAAAGTTATTTGAGCAAGATTTCTTGGGATCTGCTTTCTTGGAAGTGTCAAGGTTAAAAAAAAAAAA